>CAUYQG010154537.1:0-14152 GCA_963574415.1 Tarsius wallacei
TTTTTGAGTTGGCGTCTCACTCCGTCGCCCAGACTGGAGTGCAGTGGCCGCTCCCGGCCACCGCAGCCTCGACCTGCTGGGCTCCGGCGATCCTTCCGCCTCAGCCTTCCAAGTAGCCGGAACTACAGGCGCGCGCTACCACGCCCGGCTGGTTTTTTTGATTTATTGTAGAGATGAGGTTTCGCCTGCCCAGGCGGGTCTCGAACCCGCGGGCTCAGGCAATCCACTCACCTCAACCTCCCAAGGCGCGGGATTACAGGCTGAGCCACCGAGCCCGGCTCATGATTAAGTATCTTAAGAACACTCACCTAGAAGGAAAGGATAATGGTGCAAGACAAATGTTGTAGTTGATAAAGAAGCAACAATCACTTGCATGAGCCAGGATTTGAGGACACCTGGTATTTCTGAGACTTGGATGATGATCTTTAGAAGAGATTAGGAAGTTGTCTTTTTTTTTTAGCCTTGTCTGATGTGTTGTTCTACAGGATTGTTTATGCTCAGTAGAACACCAAGGCCTCGCAGAAAATATTAGGAAGCAGTGCTTCCAGAACCGAAGCAGAGCTGGGGTGTCGAGTCAGTTCTCTAATAGCAGGAACATTTTACTCTTTTTCAATAAACTGTTATTTCTGTTTTTAAGAAAATAATTTAAGTTGGGGAGTGCTTAACTATTTTGAGTGGTCCAAGAACATATTTGTTTATGCACTAATTTGGACTTTTAAAAACTTTGTATTTTTTAAGGCTATTCCAGGAGGACAGCAGCAGCTAGCTTTTGATCCTCTCTTAGGCACAGCTCTCGAAACTGCAGTGATGGTGAGATTCCTTACAACACTTTGACAGCTACTGAAAATCAATAACTGACAGCTTACTGAGCTAATGTTCATTTCAAGGTCAACTTTATTATGATTCTATCAGCAATTATTGCTTCTGCCGCTTATAATCTTTTGCTAGCCAAGATTCAATTCACTAAGTTCATCAAATACTTTTCGAGTACTCTGCCAGGTAATCTTCTAGGCATCTTTATTTAAAAGCAGGTATTAAGAAACAATCATGTTTGCTGGCATATATTCATCGTCTTTCTAAAATATAGCTTATGGCCTAAAAAACTAATAAAGGCAGCTTATTTATTTAATAGAATGCTTGCTCTGCATCTCAATCCTGTTGCTTTATGTTCTTCCCATTTTTTACCTTCCACCTGAACTTGAAACCCCTTTGTTTTCATTCTCATTCTCTATAGCCATCAGGAGGAGTGATACCATACTTACAAAAAGAAGTGATAAACTTTAGGCATGACAAGTCAGGAGTTATTATGCCTTCAGCTTCACCAAAACCCAGCACAACCATTTTTTTTACTTCTGCTATAAACCCAGCTATTACCCCAGAGCTTCCGGAAGAGAAGGTAGAGTAATCAAAAATTCATTTTATGTAAGAAATTGTTGTCTAATGGAAATTACAGAGATAAAATTAGTGCTTCCTTTATAGGACTTAGTCATGGAAGTAATATGACAGCTAATGATATAGTTGAATATGTAGTCTTAACCCTATGTAAGGTGGCCAACAATGATTTTTTATAATTAACCAGAATGTAATTTAATTTTAATTTAATAGGATTTGCTTATGAATGTCTTCTTCTCACTAGGCCAAGACTGATAGCCTAAAAGAACCGTAAGAAGTTGTGTCAACCATTCAGAGTTTTTGGTAGGTATTGGCCAAAAAGTCATGCCTTAAGTGCCATAACAAGTTGTAAACCAAAAGGAAAAAAAATGGTTAGAGACATTAACGAAGAGTTCTTACTAAAATGATTATGAAAAAAGTTACATCTGTCTACAAAATTAATAATTATGAGACTTCAACCATTTTTTTTTTAGAAAGCAGGATTTATTGAGAGGACAGAAAAGCTCCCAGAGTGGGAGGAAGACCTGAGAGCGTTGCCCAACTTCAACAATTTGTAAAAGGCAAAATCAAATTTTAAGAATCATGTCTGCCTATATTATGACCTGGTTTAAGTTACAACAACACAAATGCTAAATATACTAGGTCCATATAAAAGACATTCCATAGACACTGTATAGAATCAGTTCTCCAAAATCATTTCCAGTTCCAAGATAAACATTGTAATAATAACAACATAGCCATGTTAGTGTGGAGTAAAATAAAATCTCAAAATAATTAAGAAATTGCACAATGACAAGGAAACTTCAAATTCTATGACTTTTATTCCCAGACAAATCTTGGCAAATTACCTGTCTTAATTGACTTGGTTACCAGGAGGCTACAGTGGGAGTATGATAGAAGAGCAGGCTAGAAATGAAATCTCTTTAACATTTCTGGCATCAAAAAGCAAAAACACAGTAAAAAGCTAACAATTTAACCCGAAATGAACTAAGAGACAAATGTTTTTGAATCTCCTCTCTGCTGTCTCTGAGTCTCTTCTGATTCCTCCTTCTATGAAATTAAATATTCAGCATTCTTAAGATGAAAAATGTTTATAAAAATACAATCAAAAGTGAATAGTATTAGTTCCTCTTTAGAAAAGTCTCCTTGCTAATGTGCTATTTTATCCAATGCAAGTCCATTCAAGTTATTTAATCAGAAATCCTAAAGAGATTTCATTCTTTTATGACCTATTTCTGTGTGATATCAATGCCAGTGAAATAAAACTTTCTACATCTCTGACATGAAATTTATAAGGTATCTAGAAAATTTTACACAAAACAGTCTAACTGTATTAACATGTCCTTCTATCATATTTTTCAGAAAAAAAGATGTGGTGGTCCCTTGGATATCATCTTAGGCTATTTGCTTCCTCAATGCTAATATCAGTTCTTTGGAATATACAAAATATCTTGACTCTTCTCTTGAATTTGTTTTTACTTATAAATGGTATTCTGTTCTATAACTGTGTAATAGAAAAATAATACAAGCCTGCAGCAAGTTACTAAACCTAAGTGTCAATTTTCTCAAGTATATATTGGAGATTAAAATACATTTTAGAATTTCTGCAAGAACTACATGAAATAACACATGTAAGATACCTGGCTCATACAGAGTACTCAGAAAATGTTAATTTTCCTCTTTTCACATGTGAATATGAAAGTACCTGTACTTTTTCTCAACTTTGGACCATCAGCTGAAGTTTTGAGAAAATAGAAAAATGGTATTCAATGTAATGAGTCTTATTTTTACAAAATGATTTTCTTTTCAAATATTCTATTACTGCATATCTAGAATGTAGCAACATTGAAAATAAAGCCAATATCATTAAATCAATTGAGTAATTGCATTAATAAAGGATGCCTCTGGAAAATGGTGTCGTCCATAAAAACAGATACACCATCACTGGATTTACGGCGTGTGTGGTGATTGAGACTGATGAACTAAAATATGTACCTAGCTTTGGCATATCATCTCCTTATTCCCCCCAGGCCCATTCAGTCAACTTCCTTCTGATGCACTCCTGATGAAAATCAAAGTTATTTGATAAAGAACATTGTGAAGTGTGGACTCTTAATATAACACTGCTTCATAGAGAGACAAAGGTTCTTATCCAAAAGGACAGATTCCCAGGAAGATGTATGCTTGTTTGGGAGAGGCTGCCTCCAGTAGCGAATAGATTTTGGGTTACATCAGATCTGGCTTTCAATCTGGCTTTGAGCCTGCAGCAAGTTACTAAACCTGTCTAAGTGTCAGTTTTCCCAAGTATATATTGGAGATAAAATACCTTTTATAATTTCTGCAAGAACTACATGAATTTATACATGTAAGATACCTGACTCATACAGAGTACTCAGAAAATGTTAATTTTCCTCTTTTCACATGTGAATATGAAAGTACCTGTACTTAGCCAGGCTCGGTGGCTCAGCCTGTAATCCTGCGTCTTGGGAGGCTGAGGTGAGTGGACAGCCTGAGCCCGCAGGTTCGAGACCCGCCTGGGCAACTTGGTGAGACCTCATCTCTACAATAAATAAATAAATAAAAATTAGCCAGGACATGAACAGACACTTCTCAAAGGATGACATATAAGGAGCCAACAGACACATGAAAAACTGCTCAGCCTCACTAATCATCAGAGAAATGAAAATCAAAACTATGATGAGATTCCACCTAACACCAGTAAGGATAGCTATCATTAAGTCAAAAAACAACAGGTCCTGGTGTGGCAGCAGAGAAAAGCTAACGGTTCTACACTCTTTGACGAGAACGTAAGCTAGTTCAACCTCTACAGAAAGCAGTGTGGCAATTTCTCAATGAGCTAAAATTAATCTTCCATATTATCTAGCAATACCTCTCCTGGGAATATACCCAGAAGAACAGAAATCATTCTACCAAAAAGGCACCTGCACACACATGTTTATCATCTCACTGTTCACAATAGCAAAAGCATAGAACCAACCCCGTTGCCCATCTAAAGTGGACTGGGTAAAGAAAATGTGGTACATAAACATGATGGAGCATTACGCAGCCATACAGAGAATAAAGTCATGGCCCTTGCAGCAACTTGGATGCAGTTGAAGACCATCATACTAAGTGAACTATCACAGAAACAAGGAACTGAATACCACATGTCCTCACTCATAAGTAGGTCCTGAACACTAGCCACATTAGCACAAAGGTGGAGTTGGCAGTCACTGGGCACTGCTAAGGGAAGGAGGAAGGGAGGAATGGAGAGAGGGAGGGAGAGAGGGAGGAGGAAAGGAGGAAGATGACAACAGAATGGATACCTGGTCCACTACCAGGGGGAATGTGAGCCAGCTAGAAGTCCAAATTTTACCCGCATACAGCCCTACTTACGCAGTAAATCCTCACTTGTACCCAACAGCTCTATAATAAATAAAATTTTAAAAATAAATAAATTAGCAAACTGAGTAAACCAACATGGGTGGACATCATCTAATCCATCGAGATCCTAAATAGAACATAAAGGTAGAGGAAGGGCAAATTTGCTTTCTCTGCTTGAGTTGAGGCATCCAACTTTTCTTCCTTCAGACATTAGAGTGCCTGACTTGCCAACCTTCAGACCACACCAAGGATTACTTTGGGTTTGAACTGAAACTACATCACTGGCTTTCTTGGGCCTTCGACTTGCGTATGGCAGATTCTGGGGTTTCTCAGCCTCCATATCATATAAGCAAATCCCTTCTAATAAATCTCTGTATATCCATACATGGGCATACCTCAGTGATATTATGGGTTTGGCTTCAGATCACCCTAATGAAGTGAATGCCACAATAAAAAGTCCCATGATTTTTTTTTTATTTCCCAGTGCATATAAAAATTCTGTTTACACCATACTGTAGTCTACTAAGCATGAAATAACATCCTCTTTTTTAAAAAAAGTACATATCAATTAAAAATGCTATATTGCTAAAAAAAGATGCTAATGAAGCGAGCATATGTTGTTGAAAAAAACGATGCCAAAAAGGTACTTGACACAGGTTGCCACAAACTTTTGGTCTGTAAAAACTAAAATCTGTGAAGTACAACGAAACAAGATAGGCCTGCATATCTTATTGGTTCTGTTTCTCTGGAGAACAATGACTAATACATATGAAGACTATCAATTTAATATTAATTATATGAGAACATGAAGTGAATAAGTACTACATAAATAAAATAATGCAATTGTAAACATTAATATTTAATTCAGGAATATTTTGATGACAACATTAATGTCAAACCAAACATGCTAAATGTATTTCTGTATTTCATGCACTGTTAAAGGACCTATTACTCTGGATAGTTTTAGCTGATCCAACTGAATGTTTCAAGACTTGAAAATAAGTTGCCTAATCATTAACTGGTCTGGTATCCAATCTGTTACAGAAAGATGTTAAGTTTTGTTTAGGTATTTATCTGAAATATTCATGTTGCAATACCTAAATACTATGATCACTATTGGTGAGATATTCCACATTTTCAAACTATTTTATAAAAGAGCTTTAAATTTTACTATTTTTGTTTTTTAAAAGTTGGGAAAACAAAAGTATGAAGCTTACAGAAACAGCACCAGAATACAATGTGCAAAGAACTATACTTTTTGTTTATTTTTACAGTGATTTTCCTGTTTTAACCCTGCATCCCAAACTCCCCCTTCCAGCCCAGTAAAAGAAAATGAAGCAGAAAAAGCTGTTAGATTTTAACAGATTTGACCAGAAAATTTTTATGTAGAATAATTTCTCTAACATCAGTTGTTTTCATTTTTTTTTTTTTTGTTTTTGCATTTGGTAATCTTCAAAACTTTCCCTGTGAACCCTTCTTCGCTGGATGTTTCCTGTCTAAATGTATTATGACAATTAGTTTAAGGCTAAAATATAGAATACATGCATGACCTTACCTCCACCATTACATCTATATTCAATCTATCAATACAGTCTAATACAGTAATACTTTTAAACAGATACATTTTAAGTATGAAGTATTACAAATGTATGTATCATGTAACCATCACCCCATAAAGAAATAGAATATTTCCAACACCCCACAAAGTTCCTTCCTGTTCTTTTCCAAGCAATCCACTCTCTCAAATCTTATGTCAAGCAACTGCTTTCTTATTTCTATTAACACACATTCATTCGGCCTATTCCGGTGCTTTATATAAATTAAATCGTATACTATGTATTATTTTTTTCTGGCATCTTTGACTCAGCATAATGCTTTTGTGGTTCATTCATATAATAGACCACTTAAGCAATAAGTGGTATATTATATGTATGAATATATATCACTTTCTTTATACATTCTTCTATTGAAGGACATTTGGGTTATTTAAAATTATTGGTCATCAGGAATAAAACTGCTCTGAACATTCTTGTACACCTCTTTTGTTTAACACATGTTTTCTTATCTCTTGAGGAAATTCCAAGAAGTGAATCTAACTCAAAGGATAAGAATAGAAGAGACTGCTAAATAGTTTCTAATGTGGCTGTACAGTTTGATGCCCTGGTCAGTAATGTATAAGACTCTCAGGTCCTCCACTTTCTGGCCCACAATTAAAGTTGTCTATCTTTTTAAAAATCATTTTTATTTTTTCATACATCTTTTAAATGTTAACCTTCACAGAGTTTCATCTCAGTCCTCTCTTCTTTCTCCAAAATTGCTACATGAACACTTCTTTTGACTTTAGTAGTTTTGGGAAATAATTGCTGATTCCTAAATCTATATCTCAGCATATTTATAGTCTCATATATTAAGCAGTTTAGAATCCTGTCTTTTAAATTGTAGCTATTTTATCAAATATGAAGAAGCATCTTATGGTTTTATTTTTCATTTTCCTGATGACTGATTATGATTTTTTTTTTCCCCTATGCTTACAGGCCGTTTGTATATTTTGATCTTTTCTGAAGAGTACTACTTCAACATATGTCAATTAACTTTTAAGAAATTTTTAAAAAGAAAAAATATTCTACATACATATTTACCAATTTTGGTGCTCTTCCTTTCTTCCTACAGGTCTGAGTTTTCATCTGCTATAATTTCCCTTTAATACCAAAACATTTCTTTAAGACTCGTTTAGTTTGTGTCTGATGGCTGTAAATTTAAATTCCCCTCTCAGATTTTATTTATCCTAAAACACCTTTATTACACCTACATTTTTATATATTATTTTTTCTGGATATATAATTCTAAGTTGACAATTTATTTTTTATTTCCACACTTTAAAGATGTCATTACATTATCTTCTGGCCTCTGTTGATTCAGAGGAAATGTCAGCTACCATTCATATTGATGTTCATCTTCATGCAATGTATTTTTTTTTTGAGCTGCTTTTAAGACTTTCTCCCTAGCTGTGATGTTCAACAGTTTGACTCTGATAGACTCTAATAGGTGTTGTTATTTTGTATGAATCCTATTAAGTGTGCACTTAGTTTCCTAAATCTGTTTGTTCTTTTATCAAATTTGAAAAATATTTCTCAGTCCTTCTTTGATAATTTTTCTCTCTTCTCTCAATCTAGAACTCCAATTACATGTATATTAGATTACTTGATGCTATTCCTTAGGTCATAGAAACATTGTTAATTTATTTTTTCCGAGTACTGCAGTTTGAAAATTTTCCGTTGACCTTCATTTTCAGTGATTTTTTTATTATATTTAATCTGCTTCAGCTGTTAATGCCATCTAATAAATAATTTTTCATATTTTTAAAAATTTTAATTCTAGGCTTTTCATTTAATTTTTAAAAATTCTTTTAGCTCTCCAAAAATTTTCTAACTTTTCACTCAATATATTAATGATTATTATCATGTTCATCCTTTAACATAGTCTAGTTTTTTTTTTAATGTTTATCTGCTGATTTCAAGATCTAACTTGTCTATAGGTCTGTTTCTAGTGACTGGTTTTACTTTTGAGTTTGGGTCACATTCTCTTGTGAAAACATATCTAATTTTTTTTTTTTTACTGTATTCTGACCTTGTAAATAACAAACTAGAAAGCTTGAATTCTGCCATCTACCTCTGAAGAGTGTGGTGTTGTTCACATTGATCTTGTAGCGGCTTGTTTTGGTTGCCTTTTGTTTTGTTTTTGTTTTACTTATTCATATATTTTGTTAACTTTTGTCCTTAGTACTAGGTCAAAACTCAGTCCTATCAACATAATCTTTACATCTATGGAGTTGCCTTTCTGGTGTTTGAATAGAAAGCCTGTAGTGTTTATCAAGCTCTTCTAAGTTAGTGAGACTCTAGCTGTTATGTCTCTACAACAAAGGGAAACTGCTAATATCTCTGCTAAGCTCACTCAGTTTTCCAGCTGTTGTTTTACCCTGGGCTCACTAATATTTTGCCTTGCATGTGCCTATTTCAGGGGCTAGCCAAGGATTTGGGAGAAGTGCATACACAGATTTTGAGATTTTCAATTCAGAGGTTCCCTCCTTTATGGGACTTTACCCCTTGTGCCCTCTCCAAACTCCCTCCTTTGATGCCTCAGGCTAAAAGTCTACAACTTTCTTTTTGAAGTCTATCTATCTGCTCCTGCACTCAGATGGGGATGCGGATGAAGAATGCCTACAAAGGAAAAGTCAAACAAACGTGGGTCTCACCCTTCTTGCAAGAATCAATTTCCTTAAGTGTCTGTTTACATTATGCCTTCATGCTGTTGTTTTTCATATTTTGTTCATAGTTTATAATTGTCGCTAACAGAATGTTTAGTGTAATACAAGCTACTTTCGCTACCAGAAATACAAGTCTGTATTCTGAAGGTTTTTCGCTCAGAAGTATCTCTGAATCTCTTTTTATCTTCACCATCACTACTCTCCTGAAGGCCAATCTCATTGCTTAGGAGGATTGATAGATCCAACACCTCCATATTTGCTCTTTAACATAATCATTCAGAAATGGAAGTCTAATCATCTTTCTTCTTTGCTTAACATCAGCCAGTACCTTGCAATTGGTCTCTGTTTAAATTCCAAACTCCTTAACTTGACTAAAAATGTTCTAGTAATACATCTACCATTCACCCTCCTTGATCATCACATTCCAGACGAAGTAAACTTCATTACATTCCATGGAATGTGCCTTTTACCTGTGATCTCTGCAATTTTACATTCTGTTCCTTCTGTCTGGAACATTGCTTTTACTAATCCTCATTTGGCTAGTGCCTTATTAACTTTTTTGTCTTTATTTTTGTGTATTTTTATAGCATTATACTTTCTCAGTCATTTCACCCATAAATTCTATTGTTACTTTTAATTTGTCCAAGAAGTTGTAAGCTCCAAAAAGGCATGGACAATGTCTTCTCATCATATGAAGCATGTGTAGTGCTTGGCACATAATTAAAATACAATAAATGCTTAATGAATATAACTTACTTTGGAAATAACCTGATTCTCTCTACCAATAATTTCAAAACTTAAATGGCAAGGGTTAACAGCTGAACAACCCTGTTTACTAATTCTCTCCAAATCATAAGACATGAAAACACTGCCAATACACTATGTATACCATGTTAAATTCTTTTTAAAATTTTGTGCATTTTGTATATCTTGAAAATAAAGCTACTACTAATATTTGTTTTCTAAGGTATTCCATTATTATATATATATAGACAGATAGATATAGATAGATATAGATATATATCTGTATATCTATATATATATTTGTGACTGGTCTCAAGACTTCCCTTGTCCCAATCAAATTGTGTCCTCTTTTTAAATATAAAGTTATTATTTAAAGTATATAAAACTAAAACAATGTTATAAAGTAGTCTGTTGTTCAAACAAATTTGCATGCAACATCTTAATAGAATGTAGTCCTTAAAATAAAAAATTATAAAACTATTTAACATTTTTTACAGTCCCACTGTGATTCACTTGGTAGACTTTTTTCCCTAATTCATGTTCTTTGTGTTGTAGTTAGGAACTAACACTGAATTCTTGTCACATAGTTTACAGACTTGTAATCTTAGACACCTATTTTTCTAAGTTCCTGTTCTTAATCTGTAAAACAGAGATAATTAAATAAGGTTATTATTGTAACTGTATATGTAATAGTGAGTTAATCCACTGCTAAGACTTCCCACAGTATGGTTTGCAGTGTGCATTTCCTGCTACTAATTCTGATCCTTTAATGATAATGGTGTGTTTTTAACTTAATTACCTGCTAAATCTGTTCCGGTAGATATTCTCATCTTTGTAATACCCAGTCTGAAAGTATTACATGTGAAAGAGTACAGAGAGTTCATCTAAAATTCCAGTGGCCACCAAAAAATCCCCTCTGCTACATTTCAACTTTCAGTTACCCAGCCTCTTCCTGAATCTTTGTGAAGACGGATGATTTTAATCTACTGAAGTTTTTTTATTTTCCTTATAGAGTATTTTAATATCTTGAGAAAATTTTTACCTCTGTCATCTCAATCCCCAAAAGTAAACCTATTTTGTATGAAAGCTACATTTAGGGAAACAGAAGTAGATTATGTCATTCAGAGCAAGTGAAGACTAAAAAGATAAATGGCCAGGTATAATAAACTGAAAGGGAAAGAATCAGAAAACAAGACCTATGATTCCAATAGGAAAAAAAAAAAGAAAAAGAAAAGTGATTTTAGGAAGCCAATGAAGAGAAAAATAAATTTCTACATGGGAATAGTTACCACAGATAAATGTCAAAAGACATGAAGTAACACAAGCACAGAAAATAGTTCATGGTTGTCACAATTAAGTGACAATTTTGCAATTTTGGTTAGAGCAATTTCAGAAAGAAGAAATTGAAACACAGGCTTTAGATAAGGAAGTAGATAGTGTGCTACACAAACACACACACACACACACACACACACACACACACACACACACACACCTGTCTTCCCTGGCCCTGGGGAAATCTATTGTGACCCCAGATTGGTCAAAATAAAAACCAATATAGGATAACGTACTAGGTTTAATAAATTAGGTTTCAGATTCAAACATTTTTCTTTAAAACAGTGAAATAAGGTTAAACGTTATATATAGGTAAAGAAACTTCAATGCTTCTCTGGCTTTGGGCTGATTTTTCTAACCTACTACAGTGATAGTATAAAGCGCTAGTTAGGAGTATGAGTTTTTAATCTTGGTGAGAGTACGAATTAAAATGCCTTAAACCAATTACTAACATTTTCTACTCTCAGTCTTTTTACCTGTAAAATAGGATGGTGTTGATAATAGTACCTTCCTCTTAATGGTGATTGTTTTGAGGATTAAATGATGGAATCCTATAAAGTATTTAGCTTTGTGCTTGAGTAATTAATGTCCTCAAGAAAAATGTTAGGTGTTTTTATTTTCTGAATTCTCTTAGGTGTTATTATTTTCTGATTTCTAGATAAGATAAAGGAAGAGAAGAGACTTTGATGCAGTACTATAATTTGGTCTATATAATGTTCAATATATAATGAAATAGAAATTGAACTGAAAGATGCAATCTTCTTGTAAGATCTCAAGTAAATGGTTGAAAACCCAAATTTTATGACTTTTGGCTATAGCTTATAAAATACACATCCATATTTAAGGTGATTCTTGACTGTTTGAGGATTCTAGTTTTTAGTTCAACACTTGATGATTATCCTTTCTGTTGTGTCTTTTTAATTGAAAAACGAGTATGAAGTTCCATAAGATAACCAAGATGCTTTGATACTCCAAAATACAATTCACTGACCTATGAAGCACTGATCCTGATTCCTAAAATCAAAGAATCATACAAAAAGTTGTAACCCCATCTTTAATCGTTTTAGATTCTTTATTTTCTTAAAATTATAACACCACCAAACATACTTTGCAGTAGGTTATAGCCAATACCAATAGGTTTCTTAGAAATATTTTTTTATTTGAAAAAAATTTAAATAATATTATGATCAGCTTCAAATGTACACAACACAAAATTTGGGGGGAACCAATAAAGTGATACATTTGGTGGTCACTCAGCCAAAGTTTCCATGAAACTGTAAATGTTGGGTATTCTCCAATTTCAACACATTGTGATAGTTGATGAGTAACTGATCCTGGGGAGAGGCCTTCAAGCCACAAATTTCTTCACTTCAGTACAACTCCGAGCGTATAAAATAGCTGAAATATTCCAAGACCAATCACTCACAATTTCTCATAACACCAGAGTGAAGGAGCTGACTGAAAATTCTGAGGTAAGAGAAGTCCTAAATACCTTTGTAAACTAAGGTTATATATCTCTTTTATAAATATAGGTACATATTATTTATATTTGACATATATGTATACATACTTCTGTAGACTGTCAAAATTAAAATGATTGAGACTATAAAGTAATGGTTGTCTGAATTTGGAAATTTAGTGATTAGACAATATTTTTAATATTTCTGTTTGCAAAAGTTTTTCTTAAAAGCACCATCCTGCTGCAATAAAGGCATATATTAGAGTGCCCATAGATGAGACTTTGTAGGGTTGGGATGCTGATGAGGTGCAGGCAGAGTGAGACTTACTGAGCCTCAGGTTCACCATGTTGGATTTTCCAGCATAGAGAGGGAACATGCACTGCCGGGGATTCCCTCAAGAATGAACAAGTGCCAGTTTATCTGTAGCCTCCTGTTTTATCTTTAAAGTACATGTAGTGCTTGCACTCCATTCTGTAACATACCACGTTGATTTTAATATAAAAATTACTTAATTTTTTCTACAAATCCTTGAATAAAATTAATATTCCAGGAGGATGCATTGATTTATTCAGAACATCATGTATTCTCCTGCACACGGCAATATATTGCTACGAGTATCATGGTTTGAGAAGCAGAAAGAGAAAAGGAGGTAGTTGGTAACTATGCTATGGCCAAGACACAACCTGGAAGGGCCTGTGATATGGTTTATTTATTTCTTTGCTCAATGTGGTTTCAAATAATTCTTGAAACCAGTTGGAAATCATTCTAGTGTAAAAGCCATGCTGGAATTCTATCGTCTCCAAAACTATTTCCTCGATCTGTCTCTTTCTTCCTCTATATACTTTCAATATTTCTGTAATTTCTACATACGGTATATAACACACTTTGTTTTATCTTATAAAAATATATTTATCTGTCTTCTTTAATTAGCATTTGTATGGAAGAAATCGTGCTTTATCAATAAAGCCCTGACAGCACCTATCACAATACTTTGCACATAAAAAGTAGGCTATGTGTGTATATGTGTGTCTGCGAGGAGTATGTATGAGCATGTGCATGTGTGTGTATAATTTTTACTGTTAATTTTCTATACTGCCAGTCTAACTATAGAAGTTTGAACTTGACTGGAATTTTAAGTTTATGTCGTGTCAAAATTACTACATTATCTGGCATTTTAAAAATTCTTATACAAATGTTGATCAATATGATCAAAAATAAAGAGCTAAAAATTTTGCCCTGTAATCCCGCGCCTTTGGGAGGCTGAGGTGAGTGGATTGCCTGAGCCTGCGGGTTCGAGACCCGCCTGGGCAAGCAAGACCTCATCTCTACAATAATAAAAATAAAAATAAAAATTAGCCGGGTGTGGTAGCACGCGCCTGTAGTTCCAGCTACTTGGAAGGCTGAGGCGGAAGGATCGCCGGAGCCCAGCAGGTCGAGGCTTCGGTGGCCGGGAGCGGCCACTGCACTCCAGTCTGGGCGACAGAGTGAGACTCCAACACAAAACAAAAGAAGAAGAAAAAAAGAAAAGAGAAAAAAAGGGAATTCAAATTGAACCCTCACACATACATTCACA
>CAUYQG010154544.1:0-10216 GCA_963574415.1 Tarsius wallacei
AACAGATGCTACTTAGGATTAAATGAAGCTAGACTGGCAGCATTCGCTCATGTCTTAGTTTCCTTTGGCCCCTTATTTGGAAGTTGTGTATGTAGTTGTGCTTTCTTTCTGCACTGAGAAAGGGTCAAAAGGCAGAGGAGACATGAACTTCAAAAACAACCACCTACCTCCCAAAGCAACAATGAAACATACAAGTATTGGGAAATGGTCTGCTTGAATAAGGCAGTCAGCTTGCCTCCCACAGAGTAAATCAGGTCTGTTGCTGTCTCTTTGTGTCCAGAAGGAAGAATTCATTTTTGTCGCTGCTTCTCCAGTCCTACTTGGTGGATTCGTATGTGCGATGATTAACACTTCTGCAGACTAGCCTATTATTCATGAGTTATGACAGTCACTTCTGCATGCTAACCTGTTATAATATGCAAAAAGAAGATTATGAGACTTTCCAGGACCCAAGTCATCCATAATCTACCTAAGACTGTGCCACACTCAGATCTGAACCTGTCTCTCCTTGTCACACATTAATATCTCATTCTATCTTTTGCTCCAAGAATGTTTTTTCTTTTTGAGTTGGAGTCTCACTCTTGTCACCCAGGCTGGAGTGCAGCGGCATGCTCACAGCCATCACAGCCTCCACCCGCTGGACTTAAGCAATCCTTCCGCCTCAGCCTTCCAAGTAGCTGGAACTACAGACGCAGGCCACCATGCTCAGCTAGTTTGTGTGTGTGTATGATTTATTGTCAAGATGAGGTCTCACCAATTTGCCCAGGCTGGTCTCGAACCCCCAGGCTCAGGCAGTCCTCTCGCCTCAGTCTCCCAAAGTTGGGATTACAGGATGAGCCACAGCACCTGGCCTCCAAGAACATTTTATAGGCACACTAACATAGTGTGGGTGTTTCTTGTTACTACTGCTACATGTATGTGGGAGACAGGGTATGTTAACTGTTGTACTTACCATTGAAATTGCAACCCCCACCATACACTTGTATTATTGTTTTCTAAAAACATATAGTAAAAATCACATGACTGTGGACTATGGGGAAATCCGGAGCAAAAGACAAATGGTAAAATATACTTTTTCCCCCTAATACTAAAGTGAGTTCCCTGAAGAAGTGTCTGGTGGTGAATACAGAAAGGGCAAGCTGGCACAGTCCTGAAGTTAATAAAACCTTGCAGACTAAATTGTGACATTTTTCTCTTGTCCACATTCTTAAGAGGCTTGGGGAGTTATGCCTGATAGGGGACTCACCAGACAGGGTTTTATTACCCTATTAACCTACGTAATAGGGTTTTCCAATCTGACTCTGGCATAATATCATATAACAAATAAAGAAGGAAATTAAAGTATTTTCTAGCCCGGCAAAGCCGTTTTTTGGGGACTCTCAGACTCCAAGCACTTTGTCCTCTACTGCCTTCCAAAATTCCTTAGATAGGAACTACAAATTGCCCCTCAAGAAATACTTAAATCCACCTATAACCTGCAAGCCTTCACTAGAAAATGTTTCTCCTTCCCAGGCCAAACCAATGAAAAAGTCACAGATATTGATTTATGGTTTCTGTAACGTGTTTCCCTAAATTGTATATAACCAAGCCACCATTCAACCACAATGGGTGCACGTTCTCAGGACTTCCCGAGGATGGGTGTTCCCCCGCCTAACCCTCAAGTTAGCTTAGAATAAACCACCTTAAAAGATTTTAAAAGTTTGGCCTTTTTTTGTCAATAACCTGGTACCTTGAAAGCTAGGCTGTGGGAAATCTGGAAGGTCAGCTGTATTTCTTTGTACCTCAGCACCTTGCACATAGCATGGGGCTTGGTAGACACCTGTCAACCGTGTGTCGTGCATCAATAATTCAATCAAAATTCCTAGCTTTTCCTATTTCCATCTTCCTGTTGCCTTTGCAAAGAAGAAAGGAGTCTTCCATATTCAAATAGTGCCAGTCAGGAGGTGAACTCTAAGTAGTAACTCTCAGGATACGAGGAAGCAGTTATGAGGGCAAGCCGACTTTGAGGTTACCGGAATCCGCAGCTAAGGGACAAGGCTACTTCCGGAACCGCACCGGAACCTCTCGGAGGCGCCTGTGGGTTCCAGTGGGAATGATTTAGGAAGAGGACTACTTCCTGCTTCTGGACTTGGGCGGGTGAGGGGAAGGGAAACAGCTCCAGGAGCGACCTCCTGCCTACGTTAGCGGCAGCGGGGGAGGTGGAGAGGAGGGCGGAGGACACCGGAGACTGCGGTTGAGAAGAAAGTGTCGAGCCGGTAAGTGAGCCGCCTTAGAGCAGAGACAGAGGACAGCGCCCGGGCTCGCTTTGCAAATTCGTGTTCCCCAGGTGCCAGGGGGTCGGGCCGTCTACCGGCCGCCAGTCAGCCGCAGCCACGGAGACACTCTCGGGCCTCGCTGGGCGCCGGGCTGCGCTGTCGCCGGGACGGCCTGTCCGGCAGCCAGGGCGGGCGCCGGCCGTCCTACCGGGGTGCGGGGTCCGCGCTGGACGGCTTCCCCAGACAGGGTGCGGAGTCCGAAGACGGAAGTGCTGTGCGCTCACTGAACCCCGGGACCTGGCCAGACCTCGCCAGGAGTAGTGCACGCTGTCTCCGAGGCTGAGGGAAGGGCTCGCAAAGAGGCTTCGTCCGGGGCCATCCTTTCCCCGTCCTGCTCAACTCCGGGACTGTCGGAACCGGAGTTGTGTGTGTTTAAGGGCGAATGCCTCCCGCTGTCCCTCCGGGACGAGTTAACAGCCTTCAGATCCGTAGGTAAAGCAGCGTGCTTCTTATCTGATCCTCAGGTTAGTACTGCTGTGGGTGTCTGCGGATTGCTCTGTAGACGTACTCGATGGCGAGGTCAGAGTTAAGTATCTCCACAGAGAGAAACCGACCTAGCCTTCTTGGCGCACTTTCTCTCGCCTTCACGTGTCGCTGTTTGGGCATGCAGAGTAGGAATAGTCATCTTAAAGGCGCTAGATTCAGTTATAATTATGCACCTGCAAAGGGCCTGTGGTATAATGGGATGTAAAAGTCTTCATAACTGAAAAAAATGAATGAAATGATTGTATTAAGATTGTTGCTGGAGAAATCAGAAATAGCTTTTCTTGAGTTCTTGCTTTTCTGTTGTCTTAGGTTCGGCTGTAGAGTGTGGTGAAAGGTACTTTTCATGGTGCATGGAAGGAAAGCCAATGCGCAGGTAGGAGTTTTGGAAGAAAACTTTCGGTTTCGCTGATTGAAATTCAGCATGTAATAATTAAGGGCTTCATTAAAAGTTTTTGAAAAGGTTTTCAGATCGTAATAAACTCTGCTTGGGACTAATGAGTCTTGTTCTAAAATAAATCAAAAGTGACATCAGGAATTACTAGCTTTCTAATAAAGTAAAACAGAGACGTTAAATTTCTAAAGAGTTTGTGGAGCTTATGTAGTGCTTAACACTTGAATTTTCCTTTTTTGTGGTAATTTTTATGATAAGTAATCATTAAGTTCATTATGATACCATGTGGGCTTACTGTAGTCCTCAATTCCCTATAAAATGTAGGAGATTCTGTTGCTATGTAAGAATCATAATACATTGTACTGCATGTGTAATTCTGGTTTTGGTTATTTAATTGATGTTCAATAATACATTTGTTTTGTTAATTAAAATAGTTGCATTGCAGATAAGATTGTATAAGAACTAAAAAAGATATTAGATATAATAATTTAGTCCACAGAAAAATAGAACAATTTAAAAAAACAGAAAAATAGAACAGTGTATGGGAAAATATAGACAGTTGTAGGCTCTGTCAACCTTAGACTTTAGTAATGCTTTTTCTGTCTGTTCCAACAAACGAGACTAGATTGTTTATTGAAACAAAATCAGCCCAGTTCTATTTCTTCATTTTTTAAACTCATTTTATATACATGAACTCTATTCAGTCATTTGTTGTTTAACATCAAAGATAAGCAACTCCTGAATACCCTTTAAGAGAGGAAGCATTTCATAATGGGGGTATGACTTATAACTCAGAACTAGGAACAAGAACAGAAATGTGTATCTTCTTGCAAATCTGTATTTTATTTATCAATTGACCTTGAGTTGTTCGCCTTCTCTGAACCCCAATTTACCCTTCTAGTGTATCTGACCAGGATATTGGGAATTAATGAATGTTTGCAAATGCTTTGAAATCTCCAAATGAAAAGATGGTATGGAGGTGACAGATGGCATTATTTTATTTTACTCTGTAATAGGAATAATATTTGACTGCAAAGTACATGAAGAAATTAACAACACGTGTTAAATGCTTCATCACTTTCATTTCTAACATGATTGCAAAAGCCACTGATTGCTTCTCATCCTCAGTTATCATAAATGTCATATCTTATGTAATTGCTAAAATAAAGACTTATTATTTTTTAAAAGAAAGGCGGAGTGTAGGAATGTTTATCAGTAATTTCTATATAAAATATTTGCTTAATCACTCATACTTGCTCTTTTTTTCCTTGCTTTATTTTTTATTTTATTTTATTTTTTTGAGTTGGAATCTCACTCTGTCACCCAGACT
Source organism: Tarsius wallacei (assembly GCA_963574415.1). Lineage (NCBI taxonomy): Eukaryota > Metazoa > Chordata > Mammalia > Primates > Tarsiidae > Tarsius > Tarsius wallacei. The sequence goes on from CAUYQG010154544.1 coordinate 4,523, forward strand.
GGAGGGCAGTGGCCGCTCTCGGCCACTGCAGCCTCGACCTGCTGGGCTCCGGCGATCCTTCCGCCTCAGCCTTCCAAGTAGCTGGAACTATAGGCACGTGCTACCATGCCTGGCTAATTTTTGACTTATTGTAGAGATGAGGTCTTGCCAAGTTGCCCAGGCAGGTCTGGAACCCACAGTCTCAGGCAATCCACTCACCTTGGCTTCCCAAAGTGCTGGGATTACAGGCTGAGCCACCGAGCCCGGCTTCCCTTGCTTTATTAAATAATACTGTCGGTTATTCAAAATCATGTTGGATGATTCTAGTGTCACTAATTGTTAAGTTGCAGCTCTTTATTCATCACAGTCACTTGGCCAGAGCCTAGCCTACCCATGCATTGCTCTCTACTCTTACTTGTACTGCTTTCTACATTAAGTCGTGGTCACACTTCCCTACTGTTTTCTTGTTGGGCCGTCATAGTTGCTGCTGCAACCCAGAAGATAGTCTCTCTAAAGTAATATTGGCATACTCAGCTGCTATTAAGGAAGCTTTGAATGAGAAATAACTCTTTAAATTGAAAATATTTGAGTATGTTTTCATTCTCCTTATCAGACTGTGAGCTCTTTGACTCTCGTGTGTCTTCATATGTTTGCATCTCCAGCATCTGATGATGACTGAAGAATTGTTTGAATAGGATAGAACAGTTTCTACAGATTTTTTCCTGCCCCCAAAAAAACATGAACAAAAAACAACTAAAAATTATTGTTAAAGTTATTTTCATTTTTAATTATAAACTATGAAATCAGTTGGCATTGTTAGTAAGTTCCATTACATTCATTTATTTAACTATTATGTGTACACGATGCAAAAATGAAAAGATACAATAGGATGTTCAATGAAAAGTGACTCCCTGTGCTGACCTCAGCTCCCAGTTTTCCTCCAAAGGCAATCACCGTAAGCAGTTGCTTATGCGTTCTTTCAGAGGCATTGTTTTATACAGAAAAGCAGATAAGATGTCTTCCATTTTAAAAAGACTCGCACATTAACAGGTGTTAAACCAAGAACCACATGATTATCTCAGTAGACATAGAAAAAGCATTTGATAAAATGCAGCATCCCTTCTTGATAAAAATCCTTGAACACCTAGGCATAGAAGGAACATTCCTCAAAACAGTGAGAGCCATCTATGACAAACCTGCAACCAACATTTTGCTTAATGGGAAGAAGCTGGAAGCATTCCCCCTAATAGCTAGAACAAGACAAGGATGCCCACTCTTATCCCTCCTATTCAACATAGTGCTGGAAATCCTAGCCAGAGCAGTCAGGCAAGAGAAGGAAATCAGGGGTATCCAGATAGGAAAAGAGGAAGTTAAGTTATTCCTCTTTGCAGATAATAAGATTCTATAACTAGAAACCGCTAGAGAGTCTGTCAAAAACTGATAAATGACTTTGGTAAAGTCACAGGTAATAACATCAGCATGCAAAAGACAGTTACATTTCTATACCCCAACAACAAACAGACTGAGAGCCAAATAAAAAACACTACCATTCACAATGGCCACACAAAAAAATAAAATACCTTAGCATCCACCTAACCAGAGAAGTGAAAGATCTTTACAATGAGAACTACAAAACACTGCTTGAAAAAACAAATGGAAAAACATCCCCTGCTCATGATTAGAAGAATCAATATTGTCAAGATGTCTATCCTACCTAAGGCAATCTACAGATTCAGTTAAATACCTATCAAATTACCAAATCATTTTTCACAGACCTGGAAATGACAATACGGAAATTTATATAGAACCAAAAAAGAGCATGAATAGCCAAAGCAATTCTCAGCAAAAGGAACAAAGCAGGTGGTATCACATTTTGAGACTTTAAATTTTATTACAAGACTACAGTAACAAAGATAGCTTGATATTGTTATAGGTTTAGGCATAGACCAATGAAACAGGACAGAAATTCTGGAAATAAAACATGGGCCTTCAACCAACTCATCTTCAGCAAAGCCATCAATAACAATCATTGGGGAAAAGAAATCATATTTAGCCAATGGAACTGGGAAAACTGGCTAGCCACATGCAGGAACTGGAACCCTGCCTATCACCATTTATAAAAATCAACTCAAAATGGATCAAAGACCTAAACATAAAGCCTCAAACTATGAGAATCCAAGAAGAAAACCTAGGAAACACCCTCCTGAACATCAGAGTAGGCATTGAATTCATGATCAAAATAAATGCTACAAAAGCTAAGATAGCCGGGCTCGGTGGCTCAGCCTGTAATCCCGCGCCTTTGGGAGGCTGAGGTGAGTGGATTGCCTGAGCCCGCGGGTTCGAGACCCGCCTGGGCAACTTGGCGAGACCTCATCTCTGCAATAAATAAATAAAAAAAAAATCAGCTGGGCGTGGTAATTCCGGCTGTAATTCCGGCTACTCGGAAGGCTGAGGCGGAAGGATCGCTGGAGCCCAGCAGGTCGAGGCTGCGGTGGCCGGGAGCGGCCACTGCACTCCAGTCTGGGCGACAGAGTGAGACTCCAACTCAAAAAAAAAAAAAAAAAATAGTGACTATGCAGTAGAAAAATCTGACAGGATCTTAATTGGGTGATTAAAATTAACATCACCAAAGAGGGGCAAATGGACATCGTGTGCCTCCAGATGGGATACCCACAGGATAAAACATCACCATGTGGTATTCCAGCCAGGAATGTATAACATCAACCTAATCACAAAGAACCATCAGACAAATACAAAACTGTAGTTAGAATGTTCAATTAAAAAGGGGGGAGTTGGGTAGGGCTGGGTGTATTCTTCAAAAACAGCAATGTTATGAAAAACAAAGAAAAGCTATGAAGACATTCCAGATTAAAAACAATGAAAAGGATATAACAATAAAATGCAATACATGATCCTAGATGAGGGGGAAATGCTATAAAGGACGTTATTTGGGCAATTGACATAACTGGAGTGTAGACAGTACATCAGATTAAATTATTGCATCAATGCTAAACTTTTCTTTTTAATTTGAGTTGGGGTCTCACTCTGTTGCCCAGGCTGAAGTGTAGTGGCACGATCAAGGCTCACCCCAGTCTCAATCTTCTGGGTTCAGGTGATCTTTCTGCCTCAGCCTTCCGAGTAGCTTGGACTACAGGTGTGTGTCACCATGCCCAGCTAATTTTTTGACGTTTTTTTAGAGACGAGGTCTCACTATGTTGCCTAGGCCTCGAACTCCTGGGCTCAAGTGATCCTCCCTCCTCGGCCTCCCAAAGTGCTGGGATTACAAGCAAGAGCCACTGCACCCAGCCTAATGCTAAACTTCTTTAAGTTGATCACTGTAACTGTGGTCATGTAAGAATATGTCATTTCTCTTGAGAAATTCACACTGCAGTATTTTAGGGGTAGAGGCACACAAGATGTATATGCAACATATTCTCAAATGATTCTGGAGGTAAATGTGTTTAGATACCTACAGAGGGCAAATGATAAAGCAAGTGGAACAAAATGCCAACAATAGGTGAATCTAGGTAAAAGATATACAATGTTGTTTGTACTATTCTTATCTTTTTTTCTGTAAATCTGAAATCATTTCCAATTTAGACATCATCAACAACAAAATCTTTGTATTTAAAACTCAGGTAAGCCGGGCTCGGTGGCTCAGCCTGTAATCCCGCGCCTTGGGAGGCTGAGGTGAGTGGAATGCCTGAGCCCGCGGGTTTGAGATCCACCTGGGCAGGCGAGACCTCATCTCTACAATAAATCAAAAAAAAAAAAAAATCAGCCGGGCGTGGTAGCGTGTGCCTGTAGTTCCAGCTACTCGGAAGGCTGAGGCGGAAGGATCGCCAGAGCCCAGCGGGTCGAGGCTGTGGTGGCTGGGAGCGGCCACTGCACTCCAGTCTGGGCGACAGAGTGAGACTCCAACTCAAATAAAATAAAATAAAATAATAAATAAATAAATAAATAAATAAATAAATAAATAAAATTCAGTTAAACCACCAAAGTCACCACACAGATTTTAGTCTCTGCTAGAGACAGAAATGGAAATGAATGTCTAGGAGGATTTTCTCATAGGATTTTTTTTCAGTAACACAAGTTCCTCAGGCAAGAATAGAAGAAGAACCTAAGATCCATTATGAAAATCACTTTGGCCACTACAGCAGCAAGAACTTTCAAAATCATAGTGTTACCTCCAAAGCTCAGTAAGTAGGTGCCAGAGAAATCATACCAGCAAAGTATCTCCCGGCAGGATCCACCTTCCCGTCATTGAATCGATTGTTTTTCTTGTCTTTATCCACCGTGGCCAGGACAACTGCAGATTGATCTTCCCAGTTCAAAGCACAGAACTTTGTTCCGATGGTGGCGACGTAGCCTCCTGACTGGCGGAGGGCCACAGAGCTGACTGGGGCATCTGTAGAGACAAAGCAGCAGTCAGAAGGCAGCAGCAGCTCAGTGGCCGAGCAGCTGAGGCCACGGTGCCAGCGGGCATCTCTTAGAGAAGGAGCCCGGCTCTTTTGACAATGGGAGTGCTCTCTTCCTTCTGTGGAATAGGGAAGGCTATATCACCGAGTATATCTGTGGAGCATAAACTCTGTGTGTTGTTCTGAGCAGCAAGGACAGAAAGGTGAATAAAACCCAACTCCTTAAGTGGGCGTTAAACTAAGGATCTGCAAAGGCATAGAGAACGGTATAATGGACATTGGAAACTCAGAAGAGAAAAAAGGGAAGGGGTGAAGGGACGAAAAATCACCTATCAGGTACAAGTGCGCAGGTGGGGATGGTGGGTACACCTACAGCCCAGACTTCTTTGCCACTATATACAATGCAACTATGTCACCAAAAACTATTTGTATCCCCTAAAGCTATTGAAATTAAAACAAGAGATAAATAAAAATAAAGGGTCTGATTGACTAAACAAAAAATCCAAAACCAACTCCTCTGCAAGCTCCCAGTCTAATGGGAGAAGCAGAGAGGTCAAACCACATCACCCACTATATGGGGCAGGCACCATATCAAGTTCAGAGGAAAGGTTCCTAATCTGGAGGCAGCGGGACAGTAGTCACAGAGCAAACAATGCTCAATTTTGCCTGACCTCCAGAAAATTCAGAGACACAAACTGCGTTTAGTTACAACAACTGGTTCTGTGACATCTCTTTCCCCCTCCAATACAGAACTTGTCTTTTTTTCCCAGAGATCCTATGTTATATGTATTTAATTGAAAATTGTTTCTTAAATCCTTTTTGGAAGTAAGCATGGTCAAAATAACAGATAGAAATTTAGATGCAGTGATAATATAATTGCATCTCTTCATTATATTACTATATTTTGCATCTAAAATTTTAGGTTTTCTGGGTTTAAGATTTTTCTTTCCTCTCTCTCTTTTCTTTTCTTTTTTTTTTGAGTCGAAGTCTCACTTTGTTGCTTAGGCTGGAGTGCAGTGGCATGCTCACGGCTACCACAGCCTCGACCTCCTGGGCTCAGGTGATTCTTCTGCCTCAGCCTTCCAAGTAGCTGGAACTACAGCTGTGCACCATCATGCCTGGCTAATTTTTAAAAAACATTTATTGTAGAGATGAGGTCTTGCCAAGTTGCTCAGGCTGGTCTTGAACTCCTGGGCTCAAGCAATCGTCCTACCTTGTTCTTCCAAAGTGCTGGGATTATAGGTGTGAGCCACTACTCCCAGCCTGAGTCTATATTTATAAGCGACCCCTTCTGTTG
>CAUYQG010154546.1:0-20139 GCA_963574415.1 Tarsius wallacei
ATGAGATTGGCAGTGTTCTTGGTGTTCTTTCAAACTGGATTCTAAACTTATTTATTTATTTATTTTTAACTTTATTTCTTTATTTTAATTTTAAAGATGGGAACAATTCAGGGTTAGGTATACAAATGGCCATTGTACAGGTAAAGTTTGGCCTTCACTTTGGTCCCCCTTCTCCTGGTTTAAGATCAGGTACCCTTACTGATGAAGTGTGTCCCCTTTCCCTCTCCTGGCAGTTTCCCACTACTGCCAATCCCTTTTTTATAGTATTATGATAATTGTTCAGGGTCCACTTATGAGTGAGAACATATGGTACTCAGTTCTTTGTTTCTGTGATAGATCACTGAGTATTATATTTATTATATGTCTGGCAATGGGGAAATTTAAAAAGAAAAAAGAGATATCAAATTTCTTCCTGAAAGAGCTCCTTGGAAAGACAAGACCTACATATGAAAGATTAAAGGGTAAAGTAATTAATATAATGATTGCTATCACTATAATACCAGAAATAATATTTAGGTGCCAAATGTAGAAAATATAGTTTTGAGTCCTGAGGAGGGAGAAATTATGGCAGACTGGCAATTCCTAGAAATTTCTCTCTCCGAGTATGAGACTTGGCACTTGACTCATGGTATATCAAAGGTAGAACATAGAGACCATCTGGTCCAGTTTCTCACTGTGCAGATGTTAGGAAATGCACAGACCCACAAAGCTACAAGTTAAATGGTCCCGCCAGCAGCAAAGATCTCCTAAGCCCTAGACCAAACAGTTCCTTCCTTTTTTATTACGCATCCATGGATTTATTGAGCAAACATTTTGAGTGCCTGTATGTTCCAGACACTGCTCTGAATGTCGAAAACCAAGCTGTGGGCAACATTCACAAAATCCACTGATATAATGGAACTTGCATCCTAGTAGTTTATATACACAGTGAGTTTAGATTTTTGAAAATATTTTTTCACTATAAGAAAAGGATTGGCAGTAGTAGGACACTGCCAGGGGAGGGGGGCCACCCACATAACATCAATAAGGGTGCCTGATCTCAAACCAGGCAAAGTAGGGGCCAAAATGAGGCCCAAACTTCACCTGTATGAAGACCACTTGTATACCTAATCCTGAGTTGTACCACACATCTTTAAAAGAAAAAATATATTTTAAAAAGAAAGAAAATACTTTTCCTTTTTTTCCACTGTATTTTATCTTTAATGAACTCTTCTAAGTGGCACTCCAGGGGGATTTCTTATTTTTTATGAAACTGCCCTTTGTATTCAGTGTGAAAGATACAAGAGGCAAAGTTGATTTGGCTAGCTAAATCTTGGGCAAGGTTATAGCCCACATGGCACCTTCCAGACATTAGAGTTAGGTAATATCCAGGCCAAGGTTGACTCAGAGAAAGGCTTTTACAAAGACCTTTTATCTCTCAATATTATGAAACTCCAAGCCTCCATGGTTCTGTCACCTGCCACCACCCTGTCTTCATTCATTGATCCACCAGTATCCGCACTAGGGCAGAGGTTAAAGGAAGAAATGGGAAGAAAGAAACTTTATTGAGAGATCAACCTTGTTACTATGACTTTTTTCTTTTATTCTAAGGTAGTTCTCTTTCTATCTTCTTACAGTGACAGCAACTCATCGTTAAATGCTGGTTTGACAAGCTGTATGACAGCTTTGGTATCCATAATATAAAACCTGATTCAGAGTAATATAAAAACTAAAGGAAACATAATTGCTAATGTAACTGAAAAGTCCTTTGGTAATGCTAACTTCAGGCATGCTTAAGAGAGGCACACGTACATGTCCCCAGGACCTATGTCCTCCTTGTCTTCTGGGCCTGCCACTTATGGATTGGTTTCAGCTTAAGTGTAATTTTCCTAAAATTGTTGCCAATAGTTTCACAGACTTTTTCTTAGTGGCAGCAGTGTAATGGGATTGAGCTGGGCAGGTAAGTTAGTGAAGGGGTTTCTAAGAAGTTGTCATTCACACAGAAAATGAAATTATAAAGAGCTGGCTATGGGTGAAAAAACATTGCCAGCAGAGAGAACTCAAGGACCAAAAGCTCTGAGGAAGAAAATGTTTCACTGGATGAAGGAATAGCAAGGAGGCCAGGATGGCTATCACGCATTGAGCGTCAGCAGCATGTTGAAGGGTGAGATTGGATGATGATATTCCCAGTGTAGAACATAAGCATGAGTAGGATTTGGAAACTGATAGATAAGGGGAGATGGCATTCATGAAACCAATTCTGTAAGTGAAGGTGTAGGATTAGAAAGCAGGCATTGTCCTGAGGTCACTCATTTTTCTTCTTTTGATATAATTTCTCACATCAGTATAGTAAAAACCACTCCTTTGGGAAGACAAAAAAAGTTAGAGAATAGATCTTAATGTTCTCAAAATACACACACATCCATACAAAAGAAAATGGTAACTATGAGAGGTGATAATGTAATAATTAACTTATTGTGATTATTTCATAATGTGTACAAGTATCAGAATGTCAAGTTGGACATCTTAAATATGTACAATTTTTATTGTTAATTTTATATCAATAAAGCTGGAAAAATCAGAAACTATATAAGGCAACTTGAAGAAAGAGTTGTATAAATCAAATTGAACCCCACTTAATTTTTAAAGTTTTCTGCTTGAAGTAAAACTTGCCATTCTGTTCTTTTGTTTGTTTGTTTTTTGACACGTATACACCCCTCCCTACCCACTATAAGTATGAAGTCATTTAGTAGGCTGATGTTTGGAGTGAGAGAAATGAGCCACTTTTCCATGCTCACACGTGCAGCACCAAAAACAAAAAAACAGAAGGAAAAAACAAAAACAAAAACCCTCCTGGGATCATTGTCAAGCTGCTGAGCATGGGTCCCTGGGACCTTTCCCTATCCAAGCCCATCTGCCTTCCTGGACACTTTTCTGAGTAAGCAAGGGCTCACTTCCAGCATCACTCAAGTTGTTAGGTTACATTTTATACATCGGCGCATTCAGGGGTTTTTACTTGGCAAGGTACATCCTCCTAAAGAGGAAGCTAAGAGTTTTATATGACAAGATTTAGCCAGATAAAGTGAAAAATGCAATTAACTGATTATTTTTAAAAACTACACTGATGTCTTAAAGCATTTCATTGAAGGCTTTTCCAGGACTGGCAAATACGGGATACTAAGGTTGACAGAGAAGGGTTTTCTTAGCTGTTTTCTGGCCTTTCAGCTTATTGGCAGCATCACCATCAGAGAGTGTTCTTCTCTTTTGATGGAAAAATGCCAATGGTTGCTAATCTGGAAAGAGAATTTGTAATTTCGATGGGAAGCTGAGTCATATCTTGTCCTCCTAAGAGCTACTATACTAGAGTTGGAAAGTGTTGGGAAGTGGACTTAGGTACTTTTATTTCCTTCCTCTGTTGAACAATCTTCACCCTCCTCTTGTGAATAATGAGGATATTATCCTAATTAGTGGAATAAGATAGCACTTGCAGATTTTTTCTGATTCAGATATAGATTCAGTGCAAGTAATTTATTCCTTAAGTTGATCAATGAGGAGCCCATGCACTCACTGTCCCTCTGAGGAGCAATTCATCGCAGGCTGAGCTCATAAAAAAATAATTTGAGTCATATTTCTTCATATTTGTTCAGTTGTAAGCTTAACTTTCACAATTGTTAACTTTTCAGTAACAGGGAGTCATTTAACTTTATAGTAAGTATTGAATGTCAAGACTTCACTTCAGGTAGCAAAAACTTTTTAGTGTCCCTCCACCCTATACAAAACAACAAAATAAACCAACTCCCTGAGCAGTATAAGGCTTTTGTTTTGTTTTCCAACATAATTTATTGTATCAGGATTAAGAGTTTCATATCTGATTGTATTACCAAAAGTGACTATACATAATACAGTGAAAACAATCTTTTTCATGTAAAGACTTTTACTGAGGTATTCAACACAAAAATTTGGCCTTTGGTTAGGATCTATCCCAGTTGTCTATTGCTTTGTTTTGATAAGCAGTATAAGACTTCTGACAGCATCATTACACCTTGGCTTTACGATTTACATTCCATATACTGAAAAGAAAAAAAAAAAAAAGAAGGTTGCAAGATGCTAGTATACCTGAGAGTTAGGAGACTATTGGTCACATTGAAATGAAAAGAGGTGGTTTGGACATGGGCATGAGACGAATTTTGTTGTAGTAAGAAGTGGTGATTGCAAGGGTAGGGAAGTGATGATGCTGGGTGTGGTCTGAGCAAACTTGAGCTGCAGTCAAGGACATAAAATAGTGGAAATCAGAAATGAGTTACAATGTAGTAACAACTGACAATGTTAAAAAACTTCTAGCCCTGTACCTAACTAAGTCCCTTATACTGAGAAGAGTTTTAATTTTTTCTTTCTTCTTGTCCAAACCCCCATACAGATTTTTATGTCAAGAGTAAACCAAATACTTGGAGGATATAACCACTTGCTGTGGGCTAAGACTGGAAGACAGTGGGAACTGAAAGCCAAAATGAGGTGGCAAAATTAAGAAAACATGTCTGTTTAGGATGACTTCTTATAAATGAATGTGTTTGATATATTTTGTCTTAGATTCCTAAGACACCAGAACACAGGGAAAAATACTCAACTTTGGAGTATTTATCTTGTTAAATACATGAATGACAAGTCAGGATTTCCCCCTCTGTGCTGGGCTAGATCATAAACTGTAAAACTAGTATAGTGATAACAATATCTGCCCTTTGTAAAATACTTTCTGTGTACTAGGCACAGTGAATGAGTGCTGTATATACTTTCACTTATTTAATCTAAGTTAGAATGCATTCATCAAGTGCTGTTATTTATGGAAGAGAAAACCAATATCAGAGGAGTTGTAGTAGAACTGTGCCAGTCTCACTAAACTGGGAAACAGAATAGTCAGGTTTCATACAAGGCCGCTTGAAGTTTAGGAACCAAACAAACTACGGTAACATAACAATGGGCAAACTATGTAATTCCTCTGGATTTATTTCTTTTGCTATTAATTTAAAAAATGCATCCCTCCCTGATGAGGCTGTTGTACTAAATGGAATAGAGTATATAAATACTGACAGCTCTGCCTAGTTCATAGTAAGCTAGTACTACTAGCTAGTATGGTCTATTTTGGATTGACAGCTACTCATCTGAAGCTTTTATTTTTTAGAACATCTTGATGGTCCCTTGAGTGAATTAATTTGAATATGTTCTTATAACTAAGATTCTAATCCTGATACAACCACCCAAACTAGGACATATGTAAAAGCATGTGGTACACAGACAGTGGTATGTATGTATACATATACATTTGACTACTGAACAACATGAAGTTTAGGGAAACTAGCCTCCCCATGCAGTTGAAAATCCATGTATGACTTTTGAATCCCCTCACATTTAACTGCTAATAACCTACTGTTGACTAGAAGCCTGGCCAATGAAAAGTCTTGCCAACAAAAAGTCAATTAACATGTATTTGTATGCTATGTATATTACACATTTTATTCTCACAATAAAGTAAGCTAGAGAAAAGAAAATGTTATTAAAAAACATCGTAAGAGCAGATTCTCAAGCCTATAATCCCAGCACTTTGGGAAGCGAAGGCAAGAGGATTGCCTAAGTCCAGGGGTTTGAGACCAGCCTGAGCAACATGGTGAGACCTCGTCTCTACAATAAGTAAAAACTTAGCCCGGGTGTGGTGGCACATGCCTGTGGTTCCAGATACTTGGAAGGCTGAGGCAGAAGGATCACCTGAGCCCAGCAGGTCGCGACTGCGGCAGCCATGAGTGTTTCGCTTCACTCCAGCCTGGGCAACAGACTGAGAAACTGACTCAAAAAAAAAAAAAAAGTAAGGAAGAGAAAAAAAAATCTTATGGAAGAGAAAATATTTTTACTATTCATTAAGCCCAAGTAGATAATCATGAAGATCTTCACCCTGCTTTTCTTCACACTGAAGAAGTTAAAGAAGAGAAGGAACAGGAGGGTTGTGCTTGCTGTCTCTGGGATGGCAGAAGCAGAAGATCTATGAATAAGTGGATCTGTGCAGTTTAAAGCTGTGTTTGAATTGCACAGTTATAGTGTCAACTGTATACATATGATTGTGTGTTTTTTTCATTGCTGGTACAAGTTACATATTTACATTATTGTTACTTTGACCTGTTGAATTTTTTTTTCTTGAGTCCCTATTTTAGAAGATGTTTTAGAAAACAAAACAAAAAACTTGATTATCTTGAAAATAGACTGTGGTTTACACATCTTCCCAAAATTGATGTACGGGAATTAGAAATGAAGCCCGACAAAAGAAATCAGATCGCTTCTTTTAAAAAATCAAACTTTGTCATTGTTTACAGTAGCTTTTACAGTAGCTATCCTACAACCCCTATTTAGCTTTAAGATTGGGTAGATTCCTCATAGAACTTGAACCCACCAAAGTCTGGCTCTGAAACATTGCAAAACTGCATGCACATTTCTACTTTTGTTATATATTTATAAATTAGGGTTATGCCTCTAATTTTTTGCCCTAGCTCAAGTTCTGTGGTGAGATTGCCTGAGTTCAAATCTGGCTCCACTGCTTAATAGTATGTGCTCTTAGGCACGTTACTTCAATTCTCTGCACTTGACTTGCTCTCCTATAAAATGGAAATAATAGTCACCTAAATAATTAGGTTTGTTAGGCTTACCGTGTATGCACCTGCCATATAGCAATCCTCAATCAATATCAGCTGCTATTAAAATAGTTATTATCAAAATCATTGTTCTAATTCTCATTTTTAGAAAATTGTTTATTTTCTAAACAATTTTATTTTCTAAACAACACTGAATTAGTAGGTGAATCCTGTATTTAATCTCTAAAGTGTATTACTATCGCAACATTTTGATTTTCTCAGCAGTAAAATAGGATTAATAATATTTGGCCTGACTATCTCATTGGCTTGTTCTTAATGAGATGCCATTGGTGAAGAGGGTGAGAGAATGGCCAAGTGTTATGTTTACATAAAGTGATATTGATGTTATATTAAAGAATGTGCCTATGAGAAAGAAAGGAAGGATGTTTTGTGCAAGGTGGTGGCAGAAACAGGAGGACATTTTCATGAGTTCTTGGGCATTGGTAGGTAGAAATCTGAAACTCATGTGGAAAATGAGAGAATAATGAGAACAAACTGATGTGGGAGGTTTCTGTTTGACATCTACTTGGAGAACATAAAATGTTCTTTAAAAAAAGGCATAGTTGAGATAACAAAGATTGTAATTTATAATGGGGGAAGATTTCTTACTTTCTGCACAGCATATTTGGAATTTCCACTGGTATTTATCTAATCAAATGCTGTATGGTAACATTTGTTACTGTGGAGTATTCACCTTTCAGAGATGTTCAAACTATCTTGGTATGCACTGCAAGTCCCAAGAAAACTACAGGCATAAAACTTCATATCTGCTTGCTGAAAAGCATAAGAAATATTGTGAGGGTGGAGGGAGAAATAAAAGATTGAGAGAGAAGGGGGGTGTCAACATTTGGCATTTGTTGTTTTCTAGCAAAAGAGCAGTATAAAGCAATATGTGGCTGCCACATTTGAACACACATTATATTTTTTCAAAAGCAATTTGCTTTATTTATGGTTCCATTTTAACTTTTGTAGATTTCTGAGTAAACCATATTTTTAATCTTTCCTGACAATCCTTTCTTTCTGAAAATCTGAGCTGTCTTTCAGAAATCATTATGTCAGCCAAACACTGTGCCATGTGATATTTTGCATTTATATTGAGTCTTTCAATCGATAAAAAATATATTAGAGTGCTTTAAGGATTGTTCTTACAAAGCTTCAAAAGGAAATCAGAGTTTAAGACTAACTGGCTTTCCATATTTTACTGAGTACACTGAAGAAATGTAATAGAACACAAAAGAATGGGACTCCTGAGCCTGAGTCTAAGCAGTACATTGGAACAATGAAGTGTTTAATGCTGAAAGATGCCTGAGACATCATCCAGGTCAACATCCTCATTTACAGATGAGAAAATGAAACCACACAGTGACCTAGTTCAATGTTTCTGTTCTTTTTTTTCTTTTCTTTTCTTTTGAGTTGGAGTCTCACTCCGTCGCCCAGACTGGAGTGCAGTGGCCGCTTCTGGCCACCGCAGCCTCGACCTGCTGGGCTCCGGCGATCCTTCCGCCTCAGCCTTCCAAGTAGCCGGAACTACAGGCGCGCGCTACCATGCCCGGCTAATTTTTTATTTATTGTAGAGGTGAGGTCTCACCAAGTTGCCTGGGCGGGTCTCAAACCCGTGGACTCAGGCAATCCACTCACCTCGGCCTCCTAAAGCGCTGGGATTACAGGCTGAGCCACCAAGCCCGGCAACGTTTCTGTTCTTAAAGTGTGGTTTCTGCAGCATCAGTATCATCTAGGAATACGATAGAAATGCAGATTCCTGGGGCCAGTGCCCCAGACCTACTAAAACTCTTGGGTCAGGTCCAGCAATCTGTATTTTAACAAGCCCTCCAGTGATTCTGATATGCTGTGTAGCTTGAGAACCACTGGACTAGGTTTTGATTTTTTTTAGCTACTCCAGTGTTTTTCTAATTGATCATGATGCTTTTCCTCTTTTATTTCAAAGTCTTGTTCTTTAGAGTTGAGGGGAGCGAGAGTCTAAACTCAATTGTGTCCGCATGTACCAAACATAGTGGGAAAACCAAGGAAATAATTTTGTAATACAGCTTTAAAAACACCATTGCAGCCGGGCTTGGTGGCTCAGCCTGTAGTCCCGCGCCTTGGGAGGCTGAGGTGAGTGGATTGCCTGAGCCCGAGGGTTTGAGACCCACCTGGGCAGGCGAAACCTCATCTCTACAATAAATCAAAAGAATTAGCCCGGCGTGGTAGTGCGCGCCTGTAGTTCCAGCTACTCGGAAGGCTGAGGCGGAAGGATCGCCGGAGCCCAGCAGGTCGAGGCTGCGGTGGCCGGGAGCGGCCACTGCACTCCAGTCTGGGCGACAGAGTGAGACGCCAAATAAAAACAAAAAACAAAACAAAAAAAAAACACCATTGCCTGACTTGAGAATCGTAAGATGAAAGTAGTATTCTTAAGACTTTAACAATGTAGATAATTGTTTCATTTCCCTAATTTGTAGGGAACTCTGATTAACCTGGAATCTCTAGATGTTCAGAGATACTACTCTGGACTCATATACTTAGAAAAAGTCCTAACATCTTGATTAAAATGAGTCAATTTTATATCTCTTCATCTGTCTTGCATCCAGTTTTATAAACAACTGCAAAGAACAGTAAACAAAGCCTGAGCCGTCTTTTTAATTTTTTCCCTTGCCTAGCAAATACATCATTAACGACCCTGTAAACTTACCTATATGGTGCTGCATTCTTAATGGGTATTTTAGAATGCTGAGTATGATACAAATAAGAATGAATACATATTGTATTTAATCACTAAAAGTAGATTGCTATTATTGAACTCTGAATAATATGTAAATTGTCCTTTTGATTGGCTTAAATTGGTTTACTTGGATTCATTATAATTCTCTCATAAAATAATTGTAATAGGCCTTTTGCAAACAAATCAGGTCCATGTTTGTCATCAGTGAATTCAAGACAAAACAATGAGAATCTTCTTTGGAGACAGAAGCCAATTTACTATAAAGTTAATAAACCTTAAACTCAAAGCCCTTGCAAAATCCAGTGCCTACTTGTATACTAGTTATGATGTATTCTTTTTCTCAAAGAAGGCCCTCCAAATTGGATAAACTTCAAAGCCCTACAAAACCTAGATCTACCTTAGGGTAGACAGTGTTGGATACTCTATCAGTGGGCAGAAATACTTTACATGTTGAACTGGGTAAAAGCCTTTCCATTTATGCTCAATGAACATTGAACCAAAATGAGTATCCATGTCAGTTTTAAAGCAGGTAGAAATTGTTTCTGTATAAGCACTCTGACAGTTGCGAGTGGCTTTGCATTAGCATTAGACTGGGTTGTCAATCATGTCTTTAGTATTTTAGATTTCCTTTCTCTTGAATAGAGATAGACAAAAAGCACTTAGCAGCGGCTTACCATGACATCAGGAAATGGAGTGTGTATTCACACACTTATAAATGTAAGTCTCTAAGTGCTTTCAAAAGAAAGATGACTTTACTCTTGGTGGAATCTTGCTCCAGGAGTTCAGAAACACCTTTTAGTTTTAAAATTTGAAAAGAAAACATCTTGATTCAGATGTGAAGTCAATGCCAAATTCTTATAAAATAGATATATTTTTATTTGTCTGGCTTACATCTCTGACACATTAGAATGATAGTATGATTTATATCTTTATTTTAGTGAAAGATTTATCTTTTTCATCATTGAAGGAGACAAAAAATTATTCAGTTGTAAATATGACCCAGTTAAAGTAGGTTTGGATGTTAGAGCTAATTTCAAAATTCCCAAGGGGAGGGTTACATGATTGCTATGGTCTTTTTTGGTTATCATTTTAAAAGTTGAAATGTTGCCAGCAATGCTTTTAAATCAGTCAGTCACTGCTAGGAAAGAGAGGTATGAGGGAGAAACAAATCATGCAGTATCTCTAAATAATAAGCAATAATGGTAGCACTCAACATTCTAACAGACTCCAATGTGTTAACATACAGAGGCTTTAGATTCATTTGGTTTAGAGTTTTAGACTCATTACCTCTTTCCTTGGCATTATTGTTGACTAGTTGTCATCTAGTCCTAGTTAATTAATCTCTCTGAACCTCAATTTCTTCAACTATCAAAGATAAATAATACCTATGTGAAAATAAAATATGTTAAACTTCTAGGACAGTACTAGGCACACAGCTAATAAATACACAACAGGCTTATAGCTTTTAAAAAATTATTCTTAATTATGTTTTTTATTTTAGATTCAGGGGGTACACAAGTGTATTCATTACATGGACATATTGTGTAGTGGTGGGGACTGGGTCTCAGGTAGCCCATTCCCAGATAGTGAACACTGTGCCCATAGGTAATTTCTGAACCTTTGCCTTTCTCTCTCTCCTCCCCCTTTTTTGTGTCCCCAGTGTGTTATTCCCATGCTTGAGACCATTTAGCTCTCACATATAAGTGAGAACATGCTGTGTCTGGTTTTCTGTTTCTGAGTCAGTTTACTTAGGACGATAATCTCCAGCCCCATCCATGTTGTTGCAAAGGACATGATTGCATTCTTTTTTATGGCTGTATAGTATTCCGTGGTGTATATATACCACATTTTCATTATCCACTGATTGGTTGATGGACGTTTAGGATGATTTTTCAATGATAAATCTGAAGCATATTTTGGATATATGAGATTACCTGGGGGGATCTAGATTGAGAATGAATGTACTTGTTGCCTATAGTTGTCTATATTTAGATAACAAAAGACACAGTTTTGTTGACACAGTTAAAGGAATAATGCTTAGAGCAAGAGGGATGAGTAATTGCCACACTCTTCCTATGATCTCTTGATAACATTATATATGATTTAATCACTTACAAGGAATAGGTTGCACTTAGTCATGATATTTTATTTTAAAAGCTGGTGGCTTGCTAAATTTCCTGCCACTCGTGGCTAAGAGTGAGAGCTGTGGTCCCCCAAGCAAGCACTATATACAATGAGGCATGTGGTACTGAGAAACTAAGCTGGGTTCCTGAAATTTATTAATGCTTTTTTCAAAAGTGACAAGTACAATTTAAGATGAAAGTACTTCTTATCACCTTCTCTCTGCATTTTTCTTTACTCTCATTCAATAAGTTGGTCTTTTGGTTAAGTTTCTCCAGAAAGTAATATAGTAGCTTAAGATTCCCATAAGGGCAGAGTATGCAAATTGAGGTTTGCTTCATGGTGCTGCTAATGTTTTGTTATTGTTTTCTAATTACTCAATAGCTCATTACAGTGACTGAAATCTCTACCTTAGGAATCCCTTCTTGAATTGAGATAGTCTTTCTAGAACACCACAGAAAAAAAGTTTTCTATTTTGCCTGGGATTGTTTAACTTGGTCAGAGGGAAGATTTGATTCTTCTTTTTCTTCAGACATATATACAACATGGTGATTAGTTCCATTCATCCTTCACTACCAGGAAAACTGTGGTAAATTGAATATATAAAAACCATATTAGATAATAATCAACAAGCATATGTACATCTGTGTAACTGCCCCACTTTTGCTATGAGTTCATTCATGACTTCATGATCCACTTTAACCTAGGACTTTTCCTCAACTACTAAGGATCTGTAGAACATTCAGTATGGAGTCATTTCAGAGACAAATAATATATTAATTAAAACATCTAACAAACCAGGCATGGTAGCTCACACCTGTAATCCCAGCACTTTGGGAGGCGGAGGCAAGAGGATTTCCTGAGCCCAAGACCAGCCTGGGCAACTTGGTGAGACCTCATCTTTACAATGAATCAAGACAAATTAGCCAGCTGTGGTGGTGCACACCTGTAGTTCTAGCTACTTGGAAGGCTGAGGCAGAAGAATCACCTGAGCCCAACAGGTAGAGGCTGCAGTGGCTGTGCCGCACTCCATCCTGGGTGACAGAGTGAGATTCTGGCTAAATAATAAATAAATAAATAAACTAACACTAGTCATAGGAATAATTTTATTTTTTTAATTGTCAGATAGCAGTTATTTTTTATTAGAAGAAAATTATTAGAATCAAGTTTCTAAACTCTTGGTCTTGCAGTTGATAGCAATATAATTTTCTGTGAAATTTATATAAACAGAAATTGAATTAAACTCTGTTTAAATAGAAATTCAGATAAAATATTTTGTCAAAAATGGATGTTCAATTCAATTTGAAAATTTTAAGCTAACCACCAGTTGCATTACATAAATTGAAACACTTTTATTCTGTTGAAAAGAGAACATGCAAAAATTAAAAGGCATAGTTTCTGAGTTTGTGGTATTTGGAAAACTATTATTATATGTATTTGATCATTGCAATACCCATCAAATTACCAGCAACATTCTTCTCAGATCTAGAAAAAACCAATACAGGAATTCATATGGAAACATAAATGATCAAGAATAGTCAAAACAATTCTCAGCCAAAAAAAAAAAAAAGCATGAGGTATCACACTCCCAAACTTTAAACTATATTATAAAGCTACAATAATCAAAACAGCCTGGTATTGGTACAAGAACAGGCATAAAAACATAAAGACCAATGGAATAGAATTGAGATTCCAGAAGCAAAACCTCAATTTCTCAACCAACTCATCTTCGACAAAGCCTCCACCACCCACTACTGGGGAGAGGAGAACTTACTCAGTAAATAGTGCTGGGAAAACTGGCTGACCACATGCAGAAGATTGAAACAGGACCCCTACCTATCCCCAAACACAAAAATTAACTTTAAATGAATCACAGACCTGAATGTAAAACCTCTAACTGTAGGAACCTTAGAAAATGCAGAATACATTCTTGTGGAATTTGGAACTGGCAACCAATTCCTGATCAAAACACGAAGTGTACAGGCCATAAGAGATAAGATTAACTTCATTAAACTGACAAGCTTCTGCAAAGTCAAATAAACCATCAAGAGTGCAGGGAAACAGCCCACAGACTGGGGAAAAGTATTTGCCAACTCCATGTCTGACCAAGGCCTAACATCAAGGATCTACAAGGAACTCAAACGTGCTGAAAAGAACAAAACACACAGCCCCATTACAAAGTGGGTTAAAGATGAATAGACAGTTCTCAAAAGAACACACACGAGCAGCCGACAGATACATGAAAAAATGTTCAGCCTCACTAGTCATCAAGGAGATGCAAATTAAAACTACACTGAGATACCACCTAACTCCAGTCAGAATGGCCATCATCAATAACTCAAAAAATAACAGATACTGGAGAGGATGTGACGAAAAGGGAACACTTCTACGCTGTTGATGGGAGTGCAAACTAGTATAGCCTCTGTGGAAATGGTGTGGCAATTCCTAAAAGTTCTAAAAATAGACCTTCCATATGACCCTGCAATCCCCCTACTGGGAATATACCTGGAAGAACGCAAATCACTCTATAAAAAAGATACCTGAACCCGTATGTTTATCGCAGCATTGTTCACAATGGCAAGAACATGGAACCAAATGTGATGCCCATCAAAAGAGAACTGGATAAAAAAAAGGTGGTACATACACACAATGGAATACTACACAGCCATAAAGAAGATCAAAATTATGAACTTCGCAGCAACTCGGATGGAATTAGAGTCTGTAATACTGAGTGATCTTTTACAGAAATAAAGAACTGAGTATCATATCTTCTCACTCATAAGTGGACCCTGAACAACTACCACAATACTATAAGAAAGGATTGACAGTAGCAGGAAACTGCGGAGGGGAGGAGAGGTGGGGAGGTGGGATTGACAGTAGTGAAAATCTGCCTGGGGAAGGGCGGGAACACCTCATCAACAAGGGTACCTGCACAGTGAATACCTAACCCTGAAATGTATCCCACAATTTTAAAATAAAAATTTTTAAAAGTTAAAAAAATTAATTAGTCAAAATCCTTTTCTCATGAAACCTTATTATAATACAAATTATCTAGATGCTGTAATATATTTCTAGAAGATAAAAGAAAAATATTTTATTTCATTTAAATACTTGTTCACATTGGCCTTACTTATTACTGAATAGCAATATGTTAAAATGTAATGAGGCTGGGCTTGGTAGCTCAGCCTGTAATCCCAGTACTTTGGGAGGCTGAGGTGAGTGGATTGCCTGAGCTCATGGGTTTGAGACCAGCCCGGGTAACTTGGCGAGACCTCATGTCTACAATAAATCAAAAATTAGCCAGGCATGGTAGTATGCACCTTTAGTTTCAGTTACTTGGAAGGCTGTGTTGGAAGGATCGCCGGAGCCCAGCAGTTTGATGCTGGAATGGCTATGAGCGTGCCACTGCACTCCAGCCTGGGTGACAGAATGACTCCAGCTCAAAAAAAGAAAAAAAAATGTAATGAATAAAGTTCAATGTGTCTACAAAATGGCACTAAAATAGAAGGACCTATTTCAAATTGAAGTTGTACTGATATTATTACATTAATAATGTAGCTATACAAAAAAGTTATAGTAGTTTAGAAAATAATTTGGGTGGATAGAAGTTAATGTGGAGTTTAGAAAAAAATTTATTAACTGAAATAGTTTCAAACTCTGAAAACAAAGAATGCTTTACTAAGTAAAGTCATGAAATCTACCTTGAATAAGGGCAGAGAGACTAAATTTATACTGAATCTGTGTTTCTTTTCTTTAAAACTGTAATTTTATTTTTCCACAAAAATAATTTGTTTAAGCTTAAGGGGAACCAAAACCTGGGATTCTGATTTAATAGTCAAGCAACCCATACTTCTCAGGCTCAATATAAATTTAGATTTTCAACTCTCTTAGTACATTAATCAGATCAAAAATAATATCATACGCTAGAAAGGTTTAAACCACGTAAAAGAACAAAGTTTCCCAAGTAAAGTGGTTAGCTGGATAATTTTCTCCTTCATTCAGAGGAATGCTATTACATCTTGTATGTTCAGAAATGTATATTAAATCAATATCATTAAAAGAATAATTATTCATGTTTAAGTATGTAATAGACATATCTCAAGTACTCTATTTTTGAAAATGTTAATATTAACTGATTGCAGACTATGCCAGAACTTACTTTTTAGCCACAAAAAAAAAAGAACACAGGTTAGCAAAAGATACTCAGGATTTTGAAAATAAAAGGGAAACACCTCAAGGATCTAAGTAATTGAAAAGTTTTACTGAGCACAAGTCCAGGTATTTAAACAGTGGTAGGTAATACAGAGTCTGTGGTGAAGATGCTTATACTAGCAATGCACAAAAGAAGGTAACATTGGCCTGAACTATATATAATAGTTAGCGAAGTATGGATGAAGGAGATGAAATTGAATGATGGGGCTTAAGACATGGTGCCTCAAAATATGGCACCTTGGCATTTGAGAAAAGAGCAGAAGCAGGAAAGCCTTTCTTACCTTCTTTCACCACTTCTCCCTTGAAGTGAGCCATAAAACCTAGCTGACCTTCCCCTAAAAGTAGATTTTAAGACCTTCATTCCAGAGGGGACCTCCTTACACTCAGAAGAAACACAAAGACACCAAGAAGAATCTGAACAAACAGGCTAAATTCCCTCCAGATCATACCCTTTTGTCTTTTCTGCATGAACGTCCATAAAAATGCAATTTTCCCTGTTTCACTGGGTTTTCATTTCTGAAGGCTCTTATGTCATGTCAAACACTTATTAAATAAATTTGTGTGCTTTCTTTCTTGTTAATTTGTCTTTTGTTATAGGCGTCTTAGCCAAAAACCTAGTGATGGGTAAGCAAATAAATCTCTTCTCCCCTGTATGAGTCATAATTTAACTCATTAAATTATGGGTAAGATTCAAATCAGCAACAAGAAGCGTACTATTATAGGACCAACCAGAGGTATGGGAATGAGAATAAACAGATAGTATGCATTATTCTAGCTATGCATTTTCATACTCTTCCTTAAATGTAAAAACATCTTATCCACAAAAACTGACAGAGGTTGAAGACCTTCAGCACTATATCCATTGCACATTAACAAAAAAAGTAGCACATTTTTCCTATCAGATCCCTTCTAACCTGATAAATTTTCAAGTGATTTTCTGCCTTTAATTTTTCTTTTTTAATCATTTTAAGTTTCTTTTACATATAGAAAGTCTCAATGTTTCACTCTTCTCAAGACTATTTTTGGGTGTCTTAGTATACTGCTATCATCTTTTTATATATAGTTAGGCATCTGACTATTTTGTTCTTTAGAATTCAGTTTCCCTTTACTTTACAAAAAACTTGAGTACTGGAGTATTACCTCATTGCACTTATTGTTATTACCTATGAAGCCTAAAATATTTTGTCGCAATTTATTTCATGTTTCCTTTGATTGTAGATTATAAAAAACATCGTATTTGTCTTATTCCCAGAGAAAAGGAAAATGATTGATTTGAATTTAGCTGCAAAAGGTTTTATTTCTATGTTGTGCTAATAAACTACCATGAACTGCCAAACTCTAACATAAATTAAATAATTCAAAACCAAACTGCTATCCATATAATTACAAATAAGTAATTTCAAGTGACTAATGACTCCAGTGCTTTATCTTCTCATATAATGAGAGAATACCAGGAGTTTTCTTATAAGAAAATGAAAATTTAAAGGATTTACCATTTCCAGTTTTTCTGCCTTAAGGCGAACAGAGGGATTTAGGGAAATCTTCTTTCCTTGTAGCCCATAAGTATCAGTCCAGGCAGGAGTAATATCTAAGAGACAACAGGGTGCACATTAATTGGAAACTTAATTGGAATAGAAATTTTCATTTGACAGGATATAGTCTGGGTTCCTGCTGTTCAAAAATAATTCCAACTAATCAGTTGACAGCTTTTACTTTTGTTTTCATGATTGCTTTTTTCTTTAAATCTAAAATTTATCATATAAACCAGCTTCACTTGAGTTCTAAAAGATATAAAGAGTAGACTGTTGTGCACTGAGAAGTTCCACAGAAATATTAACTTACAAGAGAAATACACATCTCACCACTACTTTCATTACCTTAATGCCTTAAAAAAATAAAAAGTCTTGTTCAAAAAAGGTAAAATCATATTAGATATTAAAAAAACATTATGATATCTCTTTGGCAAAAAAATTGAGTACTGGAGTACTGGAGTTTTGTAATGTGTATTATGAAAGTACTCTGGAAAATGCAAATCATTCCAAGTTTGCACAGCATGTATGATATAGACTGTGAACTTTGAGCTAAAAATTCGATTTCTTACTTTAAGGACAGATTATATTTCAAATAGCAAGAGTTGCGGATCATACACTTCTCACTAATTTTGCCACATCTTCTCACTATACCTTGAATATTTACATGCCTTTGTTCTTGCTGCGTGAGTAAGGAACCAGGTGCTACAAAGGATTAGAACATGAAAAATTATTTGTTCTAAACCGTCAAACTTTGTAAAATTAATTCCTGTAATTCATGTTGATCCTTACTATCTAAATTGTCACTATTCTAAATACACTTTTAAATGGTATTTTACTAGTTCTACATAGAAACAAGAGGAAGGAGAGAAAACTTTTTAAAATGTCACATCTTTATGCAGTGTTTTAATTTTTTTCAGTTTCTCAGAGCATCTGTCTCTAAGTACAAAATGATTTGCATTCTCTTAAGAACATAAGAAGTGCATATGAAAATAAATAGTCTTCCTCTAAACCTTTAACACATCCTTAACATTCTATGTAAAAATCTTTAATATAGCTTATAGGTGTCAAGATTTAAAAAATGTTACTGACTTTTAAGCTTAAAACTAAATTTGAAGGACTGATTTTGATTTTATAACACAATTTTTATAATTCTGATAAAAGCAAGTAAATCTCCTTTGTTTTCACGATGCCAAATATGTTTGTGTGTGTGTGTGTGTGTGTACACATAAATATATATATTTTCTTTCCTTTAAAGAGAAATTCTGTGCCACACCTAAAGTATGACATTAAATATCAGCATGGAGTGAAATGGCATGGAAGACCAAACATCAGATAAGCCAAACCTTAATTTTCATCCTTTAAAGTTTGGACAGGATCTTGACAATGACTTCCAGCTTGGTGCTTGATGTGCAATTAAAGCACACTAACACTAGGTGGACCTAAGCTAATCTCAGACAAAGACTAACTCTAGGCTTGAATTATTCATTTCACCTATATGTGTGTGGAAGGGTTGCAGAGGGTGAGAACAAGGGGAAGAGAGAAGCATGCGAAAAAAGACAGGGACACATATAACATTCACACACACCAAAGCACGTGTTCTCACTTGTTTTCCTACATCTGAGTATAAAAATTTACTATATCTAACAGTGAAAATAATGGAAGATTAACTCTATTAATGCTTCCTTCTAGCTAGACAGTAACTACTTATGAGGGGGAGACCCAAAAAACAGGAATTATTTCTTGGAGGGTGGGCTCCTTGTAGTAGGGGCTTCCCCTCCTAGGAACCCATTGGCATCAGTGTACCTATCAGCTACTGTTGTGAGCGGCTGCATTCTGCTTCAGTGAATTTTCTTTTTTGGAGATTCTTTCAACGTGTTAACCCATTTCATGATGGGTGATTTACAAGCACAGCTGCCCACACCACACTGACTGTTCAGCAGTTTTTGACCAAAAACAGCATGACCCTGGTGCCTCGCTCTCCCTGTTCACCCAATTTCGCCCTGAGTGACTGATTTTTTTATTTTTATTTTTGTTTTCTCTAGATGAGAAAAGTCCTCAAAGAGAAACATTTTGCTGAAGTGGAAGAGGTGAAACAAAAAACTGCAGAAGTACTAAAACAAATCAAAATTGGCGAGTTTAAAAACTGTTTTGAGCAGTGGAAAAGCATCTGGATAGGTGTATTGCATCAAACGGAGAGTACTTTGAAGGTGACTGAAGTATAAACATGAAGAATAAAACACATTTTTAATAAATTCTGTTTTGTGGGGGGTTGCCCCGCATACATATATAATAGTTCTTCACAATATTAATCTTTACAATAACCACAATGACATAGGTGTTGCTATTTCCATTCCAAAGATGAAAAGACCAAGGCCAGAAAAAGTTAAAAAAATTAGCCCAAGGTCACATAGCTAGTACATGACAATGTCAGGATTCTGATCTTGTGACTCCAGAAACCACTGTTGGTAAATGCATTAACATTTTTCATCATTAGTTTGCTCATCTGTAAAGTACAGATAATAAAATAGACTGCCTCATAGGATTTGTAAACTATTGTGAAAACTATAAAGTATTGTTAATATTAACCCAGAAACACTGCACTAATATAAAATTTAATGTACTAACCCCCATTTAATGCAATTAGGGCCTATCAAAAATGTCTTTTTTTTTTATAGTCAACTTAAACTTCTACTTTGTGTTAGACTTTTAAGAGGGTTTGTGCATAAATCAAGCATGCATTGTCAATTAAGAGTAGCTTATCAGCCGGACTCCGTGGCTCAGACTGTAATCCCGCGCCTTGGGAGGCTGAGGTGAGTGAACTGACTGAGCCCGCGGGTTCGAGACCCACCTGGGCAACTTGGCGAGACCTCATCTCTACAATAAATCAAAAAATTAGCTGGGTGTGGTA
>CAUYQG010154552.1:0-14868 GCA_963574415.1 Tarsius wallacei
TTCCAGCTACTTGGAAGGCTGAGGCGGAAGGATCGCCGGAGCCCAGCAGGTCGAGGCTGCGGTGGCCGGGAGCGGCCACTGCACTCCAGTCTGGGCGACAGAGTGAGACTCCAACTCAAAAAAAAAAGAAAAAAAAAAAAAGAATCTGAGTTTATCTACAACAAAGGAGGTTGTACCTGCTCATTCCATCTCATGCTCATTTACCTCCTTCTGATGGGTTCTCTGTTTACTACCTTTGTCTCAAGATTCAGTTAAAACCCCCTTTTCCAACTTAAGAATCACAGCCTTCTAAATCATAGCCCTAACTAGTAACTTCTGTATCCCATTGTTTCCTTCATCTTGTTTTTACGGTTAGCAATTTCTTTTCCCTGACTATCCTCTTAGTTCCTCCGTTTTCTCTTCAAATTCCTTCTATCATTTAAATATATATATTTTTTTCATCAGCTTCATGATATTCTTATGTCATTTATAAACTTTAAAACTTTGTAAAGAGTTTAGCTCCTCTTTTTATATTTTTGAAAGTGATTAGAGAGTATTTTTTCATGTTTTGTATTGCCTTAAATCACATTAGCCATGGGATAATTTATATTACGAACTTCTTTCTAACCAACTTTGCCACAGCATTTGAAATATGATAACATCATACAGACTTCCACAATATATTTTATTGTCTAAATGAACACATGAATATATTTTATTTTATAACTTGCCTTATATTATCTCTCTCAAACTATAATTTATTCTAGGGTATGAAATAATTTTTAGTTTCTACTTCAAAACTACAGATTTAACTCATGTGGTTCATATCTTTTTCCTTCTGAGACATCATTAAAATGACAATAAAGACATAAGAAGTTTTTAAATTTACAAGAAAGAAGATAGGAGAAAGGCTATCAGGAAACAGGATATTTCAACATACTTATTGCAAATAGAAATCAGAAGAATGAGCTTATCTTGATGAATTGAAGCAAAGGAAGCATCCAATGTAAATATTTGTGAAAAGTTTTACAGTGGAAGAGGATTGCAGACTAAGAGATTGCAAAATAAATGAACAGCAAGAGTGAAAAATTAGTCTTAAGTTAGCATCTTTAATTGGCTGTCTTCTGGGGTTGTCATGAAAATGTTCAACATCTGATACAGAAAAAATGTTGACCAATCAGAATGGACATTCAAAATAAACACTGAACAATAGCCTTATCGGTGTACACTGATCGATTATAACTTCTGCATGTCTATACATGTAACAGTTTACTTGAACACAGAATGGTTAGAAGCTTGGTGTCTTACTCTGACCAAACAAACAAAAAAACAAAAACATAAAGCAAGAACAAAACAAAACCTAAAACCAATAAAGATTTCTTTTTAAAAAAAAACAGAAATGGAATTAGCTGAATAGTGATAACTAGAGTAGATAACGTGCCTTTTGTCTACCTAAGAGACTCTGGTTGTCTGTCAATGATGCCCCTTTACATTGGAACGAGCCTGCCAGTTAGCAAGCCCTGTCAGGATGCTAAAAACATTAGGCATTTGAGAAAAACCTGAAACATGCGAGAGAAATACTAAGATAATTGAACAGAAGAACCATTTCCTAGTGGGAAAAGGGATATTTCAGATAATAGAAGATAACTTAAAAATTTTCCAGTTAGGAACCACAAATGAAAGGATATTACATTACTAAAATAAGAAGAGTGTGCAAAGAGATTCGTAAAAGGATTTAAAAATCAAATGAAGGAAGTATAATACAGGGAGAATTAAAAAAAACAGAAAACATGAAAGGGAAAATAAAAAATGTAAAGTACTCAAGAATATTAAAAACTTATTGTTATAATTTCAAGAGAAAACTAAGGCAGATTATAGTATATTAAAATAATATATATAATGTTATAATATAATGTAATTCTTAGATCTAAACAGGATTGTAGTTTCCATTTTTTGAAGTCCTGTTAATGCCAAATATGATGGAAAAATCAAAAGGACTACCTCTGTCATATCATTGTGATATTTCAAAAAAGAAGGATAAAAGGATAATCCTAAATTGTTCCAAAAGTCAGTCAATAGATCAAAAT
Source organism: Tarsius wallacei (assembly GCA_963574415.1). Lineage (NCBI taxonomy): Eukaryota > Metazoa > Chordata > Mammalia > Primates > Tarsiidae > Tarsius > Tarsius wallacei. The sequence goes on from CAUYQG010154552.1 coordinate 2,067, forward strand.
CAGTTGGGATCAGAAATTTACCAGTAATGCTGGGAGCCAGACAATAGTTTCTAAGTTCTAATAGGAAAATATTTTCAACCATAAACATCGGTATTCCTCAAATGATTAAACAAATATACACATCTTTATACAGTTCAGAAAATTATTTCTCAACACTGCTTTTTGAATAGTCACTTGGGATGTGCTTAAGTAATGTGAGGGGGTAAATTAAGAAAAAAAATACATATGATCCAGGACGTGGATTGAGATCCAACTCTGAAGAACAGTGATGTGAAGCCAGATGGTATCACTGAAGCAGGTCTAGCAGGGTTGTACTTACTGGCATGGATGCATGAAGGGTTTTGGATGTTACCTACACTGAAAGGTGCCTTGCTCAGTCAGAGTAGTACACTAAAACTGTACATAAACTTAAGCTCATGACAAAGGCATAGATTGAAAAAATAATAATAAAGAGAATTAAAGATTCCAGGAAAAGTAAAAATAAAAATAAATAAGTGATATAAGAGAAGACAATACTAATGATCACACCCTATGTAGACAAGTGAAAAATATTTATGTAGTGTGAATAAGGTGAATGCTGTTTTTTTTTTCATATCCAGCATGTCAAATCAACTTATAGACAACCTGTGCAAGGATGCTTAATCAGCCTTTAAAAGAGCAAAGGTACAGATAACATATGTTGAAGGTGAATGGCAAACAGAAGTGAGTGGACAAGAGGTATGATATCTTTATAAGGACAGAGCTAAGATCGACTATGTATGGTTGGTGGAGTTAATGTAAGAGGAACATAAATATGATAGAGGAACTAAAAGTAGAAATTAACTAGACCAGGAGATTGGCATGGGGAAGGAAAGGGATGTTGATCGTGTGGTTTGTAAAAGAGTGAAAATGTTCTCTTGTGTGGTAAGAATTCAATATATAATGCCTAATGGTAATAAATAAGCATTGGTTTAAAAATATTATTTAGATATTCAAGGATACCTAAAGAAACACAGAAATAAACAGTTTGAACTTGTTATTTTTGGAGAAATGGAATTAGATGGATAGCAGTAGGGGCATAGATTATTTAACATTTCCATCTTGTGCATGTATTGAGTTGATAAGCGCACACACACAAAATGGAAACAACTAAAGATTGTCAACCAGGATTTTACTAAGATTTTACTTAAGCTTGTTGAGTATGCTTGCATTCAAATGATCTATGAAATTACCTGTGTATTGTATTTGAGAAAATCTTTTTGTCTTGTAAATTCTAACTCATATAGAGATACTGATCTTAAGGTTTTTACTTCAAGATTCTAACTTCAGAAAAGTCTATTAGTGTTTCAAAATTTCAGTCTACTCAGCAAAAAATTGAGGATATCAGACCAAAGGTGGATGTGTATTTTTTTGTGTGTGCATGTTTGAAATACCATGATCTTTATTTTAGTTTTAAAAGTGTTTTTTCCTTAATTAGAATCCTTATGGTGTCTTAATTTCCACCATTCATACTTTTTTCCTATTTTCGTATTCCTATCCAAAAATCAGGTTTAAAACATTTTAGTACTAAATATATAGAGATTTTATTTTAATACTCAAAAAGCTACAAGGTAGATACTTGAATATTTTTGAGATAGTCAAAAAGTATGTCTGAACTGCATTTGAAATATGTCATCATAACATAATTGAAAATAAAACAATATTAAAAAAAAACCCACAGAGAATTGAAGGCAGTATCTACATTTTCAATACCATAATGTATTTCCATTTACTACAAAACTTTTTGCTGATGTCTGTACTTGTGAGTATATAAGAAAGTTTCTCATCCAGAGTAAAGAGCATTAATGAAATTACTGTGCGGCACTCCTTGAAAAATGAGAGAAATCCATATTTCGTTTCCATAATGAAATCTATATCTGCTTGGTCATAGCCCAAATTGGTTTTGAAAAGTATATATTTAATTGAGGCAGATGAAGTGTCCAAAACTTAATAAGGACAAAAAAGAGAAAAATTTAAAGAGAAAATTTCCAATTAAAGATGAGTAACTGTTGATTACTCAGGTCCAAGAATTAATACTGATTAACGTTATGTAATTCAGCACATCCTGCCAAGGATGAAAAGATATTTGAGGGTAAACTCTGCATCCCATGAAACAGATAGCTGCTTTATAACTTGCATTTTATATTTGCTCTCATCTTCCTAGTCTGTACTCAGGGTAGAATTTCACTTCAATCAAATTGACCATTCTCGAGAAGGTATTCCTTACAACTTCTGGGTCATCATTTTTGTCAATTAACCAGTAAAGGCCCAACACTTTGCTAGACCATTTCAGAATTCTGCCTTATGTCTTCTTACATTAATATTTTCTAGATTTGCTTTTCCCAGTAAGCTACTACAGTACACTTCATACTGAATGTTAGTAAGTTTGGCTGAATTTTAAATGTAAAGGGGACAACATATTGTTAGCTATATCAATATCATAAGGCAGGATTTGAGAGAGTGGTAGGCAATGTCTATTCTGTCATCTATATAAAAATATGTACATGAAAGCTTGTTTTTATTCTAGTTTATTTTAGAATGTATTCTTTCCCTTTTTAAAAAGTTTGAAAACAATTAACAATACCTGAAGGACTGTTCTTTAAAAGTACTGAAAAGTGCAGTGTATATAATGTGGAAACTCCAAAGATATACCTATTGCTCTTTATAATTGTCTAACTCACTTATTGATTCCATATTTTTTAGGCAAGTAGGACCAGTCATAGAAATGAATACCTGAAGAGACTAATGAATAGTTTGCTGGTAAAAATAATTTCTTAATTTCTCTGGTAAGTAGCAAGATAGCACTCTTTAATACAGGGTGGGACAAATTTAGAAAAATGGGATGCTATAACACTTAAAGTAGGAATTGGAACTGGAAGTAGTAACATTAATTTCCTTGGCATATATTTCTGCTTTATCATCCTGAAATTTTATTTTGGCATGAAGATAGTAATGACACTAAGACTTCCACTGGAATCCAAACTGAAGATAGATTATCTTGTCTTTAAAAATTTCATTATAAAAGGCTAAGTATAGAATAGATGAAAAAGTATTTTAATTTAATGTTAAGAGTGTTCACTTTAGAGTCAGAGAATCTGGGTTTGAGACATAATTTCATTTGTTTGTTTCTTCTTTTATAAAATAAAAATAATATTGAATTTGATAGCTATAAGGATAAATGACGTGAAAATGTGAAATATTTTTAAACTATAAGTTTTTATACAAAATCAGATGTTAAATAATAGAGAATTTGACATTTTTAATTTCAAAAAACAACAGTTTCAGAGTATGGATATCCTGATTTGTCACTGGAGGTTCTATAAAATAAGGGGAGGATAATAGTCTTTGATATTAAAACAATCTGAGTTTGACTCCTGATCTGAACACAAGTTGGCTATGTACAATCAATGTATTTCATGTCTTTTCTGGTTATCTATGGCTGTGTAAAAAATTGCCCACTGAGTGTCTTAAAATGATTACCATTATACTATATCTCATGATTTTGTGGATCAGGGATTTGAGTGGACACAGCTGGCGATTTCTCAGCTTCCTGCGGCATTGGCTGTCTCTCAGCGGTATTCAAGTGGTGGATGGGCTACTTTAAGGTGGCCAGGATGACGTCTTTCATGTATCTGCCATCATGATAGAGACACCTGGAAGGCCAAACTCAGCTGGAGCCGTGGAATAGCATGCCACAGCCTAATGCCTACAGCATGGCAGTCTCTGTGGAGCTGAACTCCCTCCATGGCGGCTGGCTTTTCCCGGAGTGAGCATTTCAAGGAAACAAGGCTGAGTTGCAAAGCTTCGCATAACAGACCTAGAAGTGCCAGAAAATTTCTTTGTCACATTATTTTCAAGAGAGACATAAAGTCCAGCCAAGACTCTAAAGGAAGGGGGTTAGACTCCACCTCTTAATCTATTCGAGTACCTCCAAGCCTCAGTTTTTTCCTTCTATAAAACCTACTCCGGTGGAACTGTTGCAAAGTTCAATGAAACAATGTCTGTGCCTCTCAGAGAGCTTCACACAGGAAACTTCTCTCTTCTTTTTTTTTTTTTTTTTTTTAATGTATCAGGAGATTCTATTTCCTAATGCCGCTAGACAACTGGAAAACACTGAAGGAGGCACACATGCCCACTTCCTAAGCACTTTTCAAAATGGCAACCAAGTGAGCTGATGCATATTAATCACAGAAAATACCTGAAGCTCTGACCATAAAAGGTCTTTAACTTACTGTAGGCCAATTAAAAGCTGGACTGCTAAACAGACACATACTTGAAGAAATTAGAAGTCACAGGGAAGAAAACGTGTAAAACACAGGACACTAGAACTTTGTTACCCTGGGTTTTTAAGAAGGTTTACCAGCATCTTACTGTTGTATTACACTCTACATTACCAATTGCAGTTCTTAATGAGTCCAGCAACATAAGTTTAAATTTTGTTTCTTGTATGCTATAAGAGGATGTATAATCTATTTTAGAAAGATTTCTAACCATAATGGTTACACTAAATGTGCAGCTCATTGAAGTAGTGTTTTGAGATTTTCTTCTTATGAAGTTTTTCTTTCCCTAATGGTACTGTATAATTGATGTGTTTCAGTAAGATGCTATGACATGATATGAAAAATATGCCATTTTTTGGCTGCCTAGCAGCTGACTCCTTGTTTTATGTTCATGAAGTGATCTTGAATCTGGAGGAGATCTCTTTCATTAAGAAGGTATCTTTCATTAAGAAAGCTGAAAAAAAGCGGATATTTTCTCTCCTTGGTGACTAGGGAAGATCCCTAAGATAGACTTCAAAAGGCCCTGCTGTTTTATACGTTCTGTGTTACGAAGAATCAAGGCTTTGGAAAATACATTCGGGAGACTGGTGATCACAGCTGCATGCCCATGTGCAAGAGTGAGAGGTGGTGTGGAGACTGAGATAGCAGTAGCCTTCAGTGCTCAGGCTCAGCTGCAGCTGAGCAATTCGTGATGTCCACACCAGACTTGTTTTGTTGCGGGGTTTTACCCAAACCCTGGCTGATGTCTGACTTCTTATTTATTCATTTTTCCAAGGCAGCCTCTTCAATCTTCCTTACAATCCTGTACCTTGCCCAATATTCTGTCACCAGATTTCTTTGTCTGCTAAGTCAGTCAAAGTTGGATGCCACTGTTTGCAACTAAGAATCTGATCTTTATGGCAACTAAGAATCTGATCCCTATGGAGCTTGCTATCCAGAGTGCTTGCAGGTCACAGAGACACAAAGCAGTGGTAGCAGTGGTTCTCAATTTTGTCTGCACGTTCGAATTTCCTAGAATTTTTGAAAATTACCAATGCCTCAAGCCAACACATATCAATCACATTGAATGTCCAAGGGTTGGGAACCAAGTATTGATTCTTAAAGAAAGATCTTTGGTATGAGAATTAATATATGAAATTCATAAGAAAGGGATTGGCAGTAGTGGGAAACTGCCAGGGGAGGGGGTGGGATTGGCAGTTGAGGGAATCTGCCGGGGGTGGGGGGAGACGGCACACCTCATCAACAAGGGTGCCTGCATAATGAACATTTGTATACCTAATCCCGACTTGTACCCCACAGCTTTAAAATAAAAAATTTAAAAGTTAAAAAAAGAGAATAATATATATGAGATTCCTAACATGAGAATTAATATAGAGAAAGAAATGCAATGACTTATGGTGATGGGATGTTGAAGTAGATAAATTATATGTAATCTGCCCACCTATCCCTAATTTACATCCCCTAAGGAGGCCCAGAAAGTATTCCTTTTACCAGGGTTTGGGTGACAAAAGCACTTTTAATAAATTGAAAATCATTTATGCGTCTGTTCACTTTAAGCCAGAGATAGTGGAAATATTGCCACTGAAGATGGTTATCTGACACCCGTGGAAATAACAGAATCCCAATGATCAGTTTCCATTCAACCATGCTTAACTTTTAGGGGCAAAGGAGGGCACCGTTATTATATCAATCTGCAGGACCTGACTGATAATTGCAATGATTGGTTCAGTTCAGATCTTTGGCCTTGCTGAATTGATCATGGATCTTAGGACTAAAATGGATGAGAAACCTGTAAGATTTTTACTTGATTTGTACAATGGGACAATTTCCAAGCCTAACAAATGGAAGTCTGACTTGATTCATCACTTGAGAGTCATGGATCCATATCCCATATCTAGACATAAGTCAGTTCACACACCCAGAACCCTTCAGTAAAAAAATAGCCAGTCCCTTCCCTCTAAGGATAGAACCTGTGGTAACATAAAAAATCCTGACCTAGGCTTCTTCCAGTGTCCTTGATCAGTTACCAGGTAGTTCAAAGGTCCCTTATTGATGCAGAGCGAAAGCAATGCTAAGTCCTTTCAAAGATGTTTGTTGCTGTGGTTTCTGCTTTTAGATCTGTGTTCATCCTAATCCCTGGGGACTCAGAACACCGCTAGGAGTCAGAACCAGAAGTTTTCGCTAATCTGCCATATGGCAGACCCTGTGGGACTATGACACCACCCTGGGGTGATTATCCCTGCACTGGAGTATACAGTAGGAAAGAATATGCTTGGCAATTGACAGAATCTGCTCTTTTATACCCTCGAGAGCCAGAGCTATTATGACCAGAAGAGCTAAGAGGAAACCACAGAAGCTCCCTCTCCCTAATAAACAGTGCATCTAAGGGAAATGCAAATACCGGTGTCATTCGCAGACTTGAAAGAAACAGGGGTAATGAGGTCTTCACATTTTTTTGTAAACTGCCCATTTGTTTAGTGTTTATAGAGGTTGGATATGAACTTTGAGAAGGATAGTGAATTGTGGGAAGCTTAATTAGATGGCTGCTCCTATAAACAGCCATAGTTTCCAGATGTGAGCTACTAATGGGAGCAAGTAAATGGAGCACCCAGCTCCTGGTATGCAGATAGAAGTCTGCCTAAACTTTCTGTTTCAGCTCAAACACCAGAGAACATCAGATACATCCTGCTTTCCCTTTGGAGAGACATATGTAAGACAGAGGGTAAAGGCAAATCTCAAAAACCTACAAAGAACCATCAACTTAGTGTTAACGACACTGGGTTATAGCAGGCCCTGCAAGCACAAGATGTGTAGGGGGTTGTGTTGGCTCTATTTTGCCACAATGCCGTCCTCTTCTTGATTTACATCTTTTGCCCTGTGTAGAGTTTCCTAGGAGAAGTGGGCCTAATGGGATCAGGAGCATATTGTTGCCGCACTATAGCTGGCATCTGGGTTTGCTCTGAAGGAAAATAAAAAAAGAAAATTTTTCCACTAGGTAGAACCTTGAACACTATACACTATTGTCTATAAGGCCTAGACAGAGAAATGGCCTATACTCAGTAGCTATATTGCTTCCATGACTAATAGCTTGGTGGAAAAGTGAAGAAAATTAAAGGAATAATTTTTTAAAAAGTCAAAAGTATGATGAATATGTGAATGGATATAAGACTATTTGAGTCCCACATATTCATAAAAGCTCATGAGAAATACTCCAGTGAAGAAAACTTTTAATAAACATGTGGAAAAAGTTACTGATTATATTAGAACCTTCTACAGTATAGAATAATTATTATACTCTGAGATTTGCTTACTTTGACTTTCATTTATTTGCCAATCCATGCACTTACTGATTTCCTTTGATGTCACCATGGGATTGTACAAATCTTGCTCCTGACCAAGGAACTCACTTTACTAGGCAACTGCCCATTAGATTTGTTGGATTTACCATATGCTCCGCGATCTACTAGCAGCTGGCCTTTGAGAATGGTGGAATCTCAAAGTGGAATCATGTCTTCTGGAACCTCAAAGTAGAATCATGTCTTCTGAGAAGTCACAGTTGCATATTTAGTATATCGTACTCTAGGATGCATTATATGCTCTGAACCAACAGCCAATTCAAGGTGTTGAGTTTCTCATAACTTGAGAAACTAGTGTATGGAATTGGGAGTGGCATGCCCTCAAAGACATCTGATTATGTGCTAGAAATATTTTCTTTCCCATTCCTAAAACACTGTGCTCTGCTAGGGAGAAATGTTTCCATCAGGAGATGTAGCAAGTTCCATATTGAATTGAAAAGGTAAGATTTATGCTTCGCATTTTTGAACTCCTCAAACCACTAAATGATCAGCCAAAAATGAAGGTTATTGTGTTGGCCCTACTGATTGATCTGACAATAAAAGGAATTAATACAGGTGCAGTACACTATAGGAGGGGAAGTATCAGGCACCCACCTGATACCTTGGCTGCCTCCTAGTACTGCCTTGTCAAGTGGTATAAATTAGTGCTATACAGGGAGGATCCTTTATAAATTAAAGTTTGGTCACTCCACAGGGAAAATGCTAGCTGACTAGCTCACGGGAAAAGAATCATGAGAAGGGAGTAAGAATAAGGGAGTCACAAAAACAGATAAAACACTTTTATTAGTAGCTATAAAGACAAGATTGCAATTTCTCAGATGTTCTTCTTTGTCATGTCATTATATGTGTGTGCTTGTGGGTACGTGTGTGTGTAGGTATGTGTCTTCTCATATTTCCTCTTTCTTTCTCTTACCATTTTGTGTCAGGGAGTTTAGTGGTGGTTAAATTTGCAATTTAGTTCACATATCACGGAATATTGAAATCCTATTAGGATTATGACAGACCAATAGCTGTAGAAGATAGCAGAATGTTGATTAAAATTTGAATTATATTTTTGTAAGTGAAGACTGAAGATATTTCAGCATACAGGTGTTCGTTTTTGCATTAATTATGTAGCAGCAGTTTTTTAAATCTTAAGAATGTAGAGAAAGTTGTATGTGACTATTGTGCAGTCTTAGGGATGAATCTTATTACTTATTTTTCTTCTTCTGTGAATCGTCTCACCCTCCTCCTTATTTTGGGGAGTTGCTCACCTCATGAGTCATGGTAGAAAGCAGAGCATCACTCTCTCTTAGAATCTGAAAATCAGATACTTAGTAGCTTAGCTTTTACTTAGCTGGAGTGGGAATATGTAACATAGGCTTTGACTATTGGATGCAGTCATCCTGGGGTTATATGAGTAACAAATGACTCAAACAAGCAGAGGGAATAGGTAATTTATTTTGGAGGTGATGAACTGTAGGAGCAGTAGGAAGAACATCAAGTTTCTGGGGGCGGCTGTCCTGGGGTGGCATTAAGTGCTCAATGTTGGCACATGTTTTTAGGGGACTTAATTTTTGGCAATTCTTCAACTACAGTCCTGTTTGCAGTTTCACTTCTTTCATTCTTTTCTTTTTTACATGAGTTTTTTCTTCTTCTTCACCTTCCTAGAGATTCAGAAAATCTAGATACTCCAGGCTGCGGTGTATGCTTTAAATAAATTACTATTATTATTATTTTAAGTCAACAAGAGCTTATTTCTCTTGCATTCAACAAAAACTGATTGATAGAGAAGGAATGAAAAGAAGAAAGGAGGAAGGCAAAATGAGCATTATTTTCTTAAGTAACCCAAGGCAGAGTCTCTGGAAAGAACTCAAAATCCAAGCATGAAAAGTCTAGAATAGAACACATTCAATGTCTCCTGATAGTGTTTCATAGTAGTCAGGAAGATAGGAGTTAATGCACTCTCATAAGGTTATAACATAGAAGGAGGAAGGAAAACCATAGGTATAGCTGCAAAGCCAACAAGGAAAAAAAATTCTTTGTTGACAGGTTCCTGGCTGGGAGTATTGTGCTGAGAACAGGCACGGTGATACACCAGCTAGGCATAATTTTTGCGAACAATATAGGTAAAGCAAATGACTGTAAAGGCTGGAAGTAGCTTTGCTCTTATTTGAATCTTCCCAGGCTTTACTAGCTACAGATAGGCTTACAATAACAGGAATAGTCCAGTTCCACTAACTTGTGCTTCTTTCTAATGTAAGGCATTGGCCTTATATCATGTGTTGTTCAAATATTTTCAGGATGCTCTTGGGGTTGCCTCACATCATGTTAAAGTGAAGATGGGCATGAATTATTTTTTCTGCTTTTCATTGAGAGGTGATCCTATTGCTCCTTCCTTTGATTTTGAGTTGATCCTGTGACTTATTTTCACCAACAGAACACAGCAGAATTGGTGTTGTATAGCATATAAAACTAGGCTTTAAGAGATCTGCAATTTCTGCCCTTGAATCTTGGAATACTCCTTTTTGGGACCCAGAGGCCATGCTTAGAGAAAGCCATTTGGAGAGAGAGGGATCCAGCCACCTCATGCAACATTAGAGCTGAGCTCTGCTAGGCACCATCACTGAAAATTGGGCTCTTCATAACACAAACGCCATAATATAGATTGTCCTTTTATAACATGCTTTAGAGTAGAGATGGGGGAAGGAAGCACTGTTATTTGCTCAACAGTGTTTAGAAAAATCTTAAATTTCCGACTTTGTAAGTGTAAACCACAAATCATAGTGCATTGAAATGTGGGCAGACCTAAGTAACAGAGCTGAAATATTCTCAAGATTCTCCCTCTCTTCCAATAAGCTAGGCTTTTCATTTTTATATTTTTTTCTTTATTGTGGTAAACTCATTGTACGCTTTTTTATTTTTTTGCTTTTTGGAATTTGTTGTTATAAAGATGCTTCCTTGATTACTTTATAGAGTACTCTTGTCCTGCTGCAAAGGTCCTCCAGACACACCTAAGAAAGGTCTGCATCTCATTTAGATTTAAACTGGGGCAACTTTCATGGCTGATGGATAATCAAGTATGATGTGCTAGAATTAATTAGAATGACAGACCTGTATTGAGATTTTACTCACTTATACCCTCCATGTGTGAGAGGTGTGCCAAGGAAGTGAATTTGCAACAGGGCACAAATGAGTTCCTTGGAGATTCTTCATAGTAGCTAATAATATATTCCCATTTGTTGAAAAAGACTTGCATCTCAAACAGTAGCTCTTTTCATGCTAAAAAGAAGATGGAGGCAGGAAAGTCGATTAACATTTTCAGTTCATACTTCTTTTTAAATTTAGTGACTTCAACTAACCTTATACCTTTATGAAGATATTACATATATTATTCAGAAGTTACCATTTGTTACTTATAGGACAGATCGATATGCTAGGCTAATGGGGACTAGGACTCTACTAGGGTTTACTGGTACAGACTTCCCTTAGTAAAGAGCTAACTTTCATTTTTTCTTTTATGTTATCTGGGCTCAGCCCAATAATTGCATCAATTTTCTTGACCTTTACCTAATGACAGGTTGGTTGTCATCTCCATAAGCCACATAGTCTGCTCAGACACTTTTATCACAAAATGGGAGTGGCGTTTTCTTCCACCTTTGCGTTTAGGTAGCATGTAATGGTTTATAATACACTTTCAGTCCACTGGCAAATGTTTCTTTATCAATTACTTATGTTACACCTTAAACTGATTTCAATCAGCCCCCTATTTACATTTACGTTTATGAAAGAAGTTTACCATTGCTTACAATACATTTTAGATTAGCCAGTTTGATGTTCTGCTAAATTCTTTGGCTACAATCAAGAGAAGTGGTCCACTGAACACTGTAGGGGAACTCAGGGGAACTTCATGGTCACTCTGGGTATGAAACTGCAAAGATCTCTCCTATCAGTGATGTTGAGTCTGGAAGCATGTGGAAGACAGCGACACAATCAGATATGCCTTTATTGAAAACATATTTATTGAGTGTGTCTGTGATGCAAGCAAGCACTATGCTAAGAAAAGGCAATGTGAAGATGAAATCTCTGTCCCTAACGAACTGGTGAGGACATGTGCATGCAGTATAATAGTATTGGTAATACACTTAAATAACTGCTATCAAAGGCATGTGCAATAGATTGTGGAAGCGCTGAGGGTTGTTGCGAATAACTGTTGTGCAGAGTCAGTTAAGGCTTTATAAAAAATGATGTCTGGCCTTGGTCTTGAAAGTACAGCAGGAGTTCAATAAGTCTATCTGGAAGAACAGGAGCCACAGTTGTTCCAGTCATTCCAGGTAAGACCAACAAGGTCTTCCAAGCAAGCCAGCTGAAGATGAAAGTCAGTCAGTTCTAGACATGTGAATGAGGCCACCAATGTCCAGCAGGCAACAAATATTGGAGTGAGTTCAACCAAGGTCAACAAAAGAACTGCCAGACTAAGCCCAGACTAAATTGCCCCCCATGCATTGATGAGCTAAATAATGCTGTTGTTTTAGGCATTATGGTGCTCTGTTATACAACAGATAACTCATATGGTCGTATTTGCCTTTTAGAAAGATTAATAAAAGAGTTATAGAGGATGAATTACAGGGGAGGAGTGTTACTCAGCAAACTAAGGCAACAATTGGAATAACCTAGGTAAGACCAATTGCTGTTACAATGGAGCCTGGAATTCAGAACTTCTTTTTGAGGTCTTGTGCAAATAATTAGCATTTCTGTCTGACTAACTGCAGAGTGCAGCATCTTCTCTACCACCAAAGGCAGCTGACTTTTTCAGTATAAGTGAGAATCATTCAAAATAGTTCTACTGTTAGCTTGCTTACTCGGACTAGCATTCTCTTAGCAGAACCTCCCAACCAGGCTATGGTAGACTTATTCTGCAGTTTCAGGGATTCCCTCTGCCCTCCTTTCTTTTCATATCCCCATCCATCTGAATTCCTCTGTGAATTATTCATTTGGAAAACTTGTAGACAGCCAAAAACAGTGTCCTTTTTTTTTTGAGTTGGAGTCTCACTCTGTCACCCAGACTGGAGTGCAGTGGCTGCTCCCGGCCACCGCAGCCTCGACCTGCTGGGCTCCAGCGATCCTTCCGCCTCAGCCTTCCAAGTAGCTGGAACTACAGGCGCGTGC
>CAUYQG010154556.1:0-15094 GCA_963574415.1 Tarsius wallacei
ACCTGAAGATAAAGGAAATATTGAAAGGAAGACATTTTGATGACATTCAGGACATCAAGGGTCATATGATGACGGCTCTGATGGCCGTTCCAGAAAGAGTTCCAAAATTGCTATGACAGGTGGACTGGGCTCTGGTATCAATGCATAGCTTCCCAAGGGGAGTACTTTGAAGGTGACCACAGTGATGGTCACAATGAGGTATGGAGCACTTTTCCTAGGAGGAGTTCGCGAATTTAATGGTCAGACCTCGTAAGCTAAGATATAAAGCAATCAATGCCTCCAGACAGTTTTAAAAACAGCTGTGTTAAGATATAATACATATGCCATGCAATGCATCCATTTAAAGTGCACAGTTCAATGACTTTGAGTATACTCACAGATATCAACAAAGAGTAATGCCACTACGAACATTCATGTACATGTTTCTGTGGACAAATGTTTCCGCTTCTCTTGAGTATATATCTAAGAGCGGAATTGCTGGTTATATAAGAGGGGACTCAAAAAGCCCAGAATTATTTTTTTGAGGGCAGACCCCATGTAGTACAGGCTTCCCTCACTAGGTAAGTGTTCTAGGAACGCATAGGCATAACACTAGCGTTGTGGTGAGAGGCTGCGTTTGGCTTCAGTGGATTTTTTTATGGAGATTCTTTCAACGCATTTGCCCATTTCATGATGAGTGATAGGTGCTGTGTGTTCAGTAGTTTTTGACCAAAAATGGCATGATCTTGGTACCCAACCCTCCCTACTCTCCTGATCTCACCTTGAATGGCTTTTTGTTTGTTTGTTTCCATGATGAAAAAAGTCCTCAAAGGGAAATATTTTGCCAAAGCAGAAGAGGTGAAACAAAAAATGGCAGAAGCTCTAAAAGTCACCAAAATGAGTGAGTTCAAAAATCGTCTTGAGTAGTGGAAAAAGCATCTTGAGAGGTGAATTGCATCAAATGGAGAGTACACGTTGAAGGGAACTGAAGCTTAAACATCAAAGAGCAAATGCACAATTTTTCATAAATTCTTTTTTTTCGGAGGGGCATTCCACTCGTATGTTAACTCTATGTTAACTGTGTGAGGAGGAACTGGGGCCTGTTTTGATAGTCACTGCACCCTTTTACATTCCTACCTTCAGTGTATGGGGGGATCTCCATACAATTTCCAGATGGGTCTTTCTGCACCTGACAACATCTGACAGCCCCAAACTCACAAAGCCCCCCAGTGCCCACAGCACCAAGCCCATCCTGGGTAGGCTAAGCTGGAGATGCCAAGCTTGCCTCTGTCTCCCTCTTGCAGGGCACTCCTCCATGGCCAACATTTATGTCACATTTTATTCCCCCCTCCACTCTGGGCTTCCCAAACTCATCCATCCACTCGGCCTGGTCCAGGCCAGTTCCACGTGTCCACAGATCTCTGGCCTCCTTTGAGAAGGGCCTCTGTCTCTTCCCCTGCTGTGTCCTTTCCAGGGCCTGAACAGGTGCTGTGGGGGCCGTGTTGGCCGGGATGGGGGAGAATGCCTGAATCTGGATGCAGACTCTGGCTCTGGGATCTACCAGATGTGGGAAAACAGGCACTTTCAGTCCACCCATCACTCAGCGTCCGCACCCCAAACCAAATAGCAGCGATGGTCTGTCAGGCAATGTTCATCGAACACGCAAACAACAAAACGTGCAGTGAGTCACAAAAGGTGATGCTTAGCCTTTTCCCAGGAGCGACGAGCACCCTGGACCCGTGCAACCCTAGAAATAATTTCCTTTGTTCCCGAAGCAGTTGTCTGTGTGGGTACAATTCCTGATACCTGTTTCACAGATGTCAAAGCTGAGGCTCCAATAACTTCAGCCTCCAAGGCTAAATGATACCAAGAAAAATTAAGATACATTCTTGCAGATCTAGACCCTAGTTAAAAAAAGGATGAAGACCACATTTATCAAAGTATCCCTAGAACTTGAGTCCTACAAGACACAGTGGAGAAAAGATTTCTAGGTCAAATGAGATTGGGAAACACTTTGCAGGGGCCACCCCTCCAGGGCTGTCTCGGAGACTTCTGTGAATGCCACCGTGTAGAGGGACCGATGACAGTGTCTGAGAAGGGCCCTACTCTCTTTTAAGTGAGGAAATCGTCTTGGCTAAGAAGAGCTCGTTTGTCTGAGGGTGGAGGTAAAAGGGAGGTCTTTATGGCAGGGCAACTGCACACTCTAGGACAGGACAGACAACCCTCCATGTGGGCTTCTGGGCCTCCAGCCTTGTGTCTACTGGAAAGACACAAGGATTGTGGTGGAAACAGGATTCCTGGTCGACCTTTTCTCTCTCATTCTGACCTCAGAGCTGAGCTTTCAGGAGCCTCCCAGTGACTGAAGCTTTTCCTAAGGCCTCTCTCATCCCAGCAGCTGGGCTGGCCTTTCTGCCGAGGGGCATGGGGTGGGACCACCATGGTTGAGCTCCTAATTTCACTCCCTCCCGCTGCTGTATCCACCCTACACGAGGACATGGAGAGAGTAAGTCCTTGACCCCATCTGTGACTCCTGCCAGCCATAGCCTTGGAGAGGTTCACTCTTGGCTTCAAGAATACAGCATGGCACACAATTTCCATGTGCCGGGCACAGACACAAGTGTTGACTCACTCGTGCAAAGATTTTAGTTGTATGGGAGAGATGAGGATGCTGGGGTCGGGGGGGCAAAGAGTCACAAGGTCATCTCGTGACGGTGCAGGGACTGGTCATCCCATGACCACGTGGGAACTAGAAACAGAGACTGGTCATCCTGTGCCAGTGTGAGGACTGGAAACAGGGGCTTTCTGTCTGCCAGATCTGCCCTCTCCACTCTCCTGCCTCAGTCTCCCAGGCAGGGACTTGGTTCTCAGAAGGGGCTTGGAGTTGAAACCCTTCACAGTGGAGACGGTGATCAGTTCAGTGGCTCAGCCTGTCATCCCAGCGCTTTGGGAGACCGAGGCGAGTGGATTGCCTGAGTCCGCGGGTTCGAGACCTGCCTGGGCAACTTGGCGAGACCTTGTCTCTACAATACATCAAAAATTAGCTGGGAGTGGTGGCGTGCGCCTGTAATTCTGGCTCCTTGGAAGCCTGAGGCGGAAGGATCGCCAGAGCCCAGCAGGTCGAGGCTGCGGTGGCCGGGAGCGTGCCACTGCCCTCTAGCCTGGGTGACAGAGTGAGACTCCAACTCAAAAAAAAAAAGAAAGAAAGAAAGAAAAGAAAGGGCTGCATGGACCCTCGAGTTAAATGCGTGTTCCCAGAGCACAAAAGTGCTCCCAGCCTCGCTCAGACTGTGAAGAGCTGGTCTCGTCCACTCCCCGGTGGGCCCATAAATCAATAATCTTCTGAAACGGAGGAAGTGCTTTCTCCTCTGTCATCACGGGTGACATAATGGTCCCTGAAGATGTCTTTACTTCTCACCCATTCACAAGACATCACAGGGGCTCATAAGAACCATTTTTTAAAATTACGGTAAAACATCCACGACATGCTGTGTGTCCTCTTAACCATTCCTAAGTCTACAGTTCAGTGGCATGAGTACACTCACAATATGTGTGTAAGCATCACCACTATCTATATCTAAAACGTTTTCTTCATCCTCAGCAGAATCTCAGTTCCCTTCCCTTCCCCACCCTCCCCTGCCCCGGCAATCAATGCAACTATCATTTAGAAATGGAGTCCCTGCCTACCCCTCCACCACCATTCCGCTCTGGGAATATTTTAAAATCAACACCAGAGGACACATCCAAGTCTACTGAGTACCTGGAAGCTACCTGGATTATTCTGGGCTCTGAAACCTAATTAGGGAAAGGGAAGACTGAAAACAAGGTAACTTCCCCCAGTCTGGGCTGGGGAGAGCTCCCTTCTTCCTGAATGGGCGGGGCCTGCCCCAGGGCTGGAAACCTGGCCTGAGGTTTGTTTTTGAAATGTCTGGGCTGGGCTTGGCCTCCTGGCTCTCCGGGATGCCGCTGGGGCTGCCTGTCTCCTTTCGCCACGCAGACTGTGAACTATTTTCTTTTGCTCTCTGTTCCAGCTGCCTTTGAGGCCCTAACCATCCACTTCTCTCTACTCCCCGTCGAGGTCCCGGAGGCAGCCAGGCACAGATGCAGGGTAGAGGGCAGGAGGGAGGCTGGCAGGTTGGTTTGTTGGTTTTTATCCTAGACTGGACTTCTGCCAAAAATAATAAGAAAAGACTTAAAACATCCATCTCTGGCCCCAGATATCAACAAAGGGGTAATCGACAGTCCTGGAGATGTCCAAGTCAGATGTGAAATCGAGTCTACAACTTTCCGTCACCTCTGGCAGCAGCTTCGAACCTTTGAGACTCAGTTTCTAACTTGGTAGGAGAAGATTACTCAAGTAGTTGTCATACATTTCTTTTTTGAGTTGGAGTCTCCATCTGTTGCCCAGGCTGGAGTGCAATGGTGTGCTCACTTGCTGGGCTCTGGTGATTCTTCAGCCTCAGCCTCAACTTTCCTAGTAGCCGGAAACACAGGCACTTGCCACCACCCCCAGCTAATTTTTAAAAAAATTTATTGTAGATACAAGGTCTCGTCAAGTTGCCCGAGCTGGTCTCGAACCCACGGGCTCAGGCATCCTACTTGTCTCAACCTCCCTAAATGCTGGGATTACAGGTTGGGCCACCGAGCCCTGCCCATACGTTTCTTTATTCTGCAGAAGGACTGTGATGCCATATTCCTTTGCCTCGTCAGTCTTTTGAAAGTGTTTGCATTCTTTGTCCACCTAAAGACTCCTGTTCATCCTGCAAATCCCAGCTCACAGAGCCCTCCCGTATGAGGCCAATATAGAAGACCTCAGAAGTTAATTGTTTCCATTTTTGTTCTATTTCAGCACCTAACACAGTTTTCTGTTGTCATACCCACAGCTCTGTTATGGTATTTACACTTTTACTCTTCTGTTGGCCTGAGCATTTCGGGCAGAGACCCTGCCTGTTCACTGCCATGTCCAGGACACAAAAGTGCTTGATAAGGCCCTGGCCAACGTCAACATTGGGAGTCCCATCTGCTCTGTGGGGGTTGGCGGGCCTGCACCTGCAACTGGCACCGCTCCAGCTGGGGGTACCGCCCCTACCGTGGCTGCTGTCCCAGCCAAGGAGAAGAAAGTGGAAACAAAGAAGGGAGAATCTGAGAAGTCTGATGATGATGTGGGCTTTGGTCTGTTTCACTAAACCTTTTATAATGTGATCAATAAACAGCAGAAGTCTGAAAAAGGAAAAAAAAGTGCTGATACATGTGAGGTCCTCTTTGCATTCTGGTAACTCTCCTCCATTTGCCCCCAAAGCCCTTAACAGGCACTCGGAGTCTCATTCTTGGGGTGACCTTGGCTGGAAGACCCAGGGTCATGGCGGAGTGCTGGGGCCTGTCCTCTTCCGGAGGAGAGTGGGGAAGTGGGCCCGGGCCACCCGAGCAGGGCTGGGCATTGAGCCCTGCAGGCTGGCCTTCCCAGAGGTCAGCTCCTGCTGCGTTCTCACTTCTGTTCAGTACCTGGCTTGCCCCAACCTCCCGGATCTGTTTGTGAAAAATAATTATTTGCTTAAAACACGTGAAGTGCTCCTGTGATTTTAATCGGTTTAATTTAAATTTTAAACGGCAGATCTTCAACCTCTAATCACTTTGAAACTGAAGTGCTTTTCACCAAAAGTGAAGTGCTTTAGGGTTGGAAATGATTATGTGTAGGACAGTGGAAGGAGAGAGAGAGAGAGAGACAAAGACAGAGACAGAGAATCAGAGAGAGACAGACACACACACACAGAGACAGAGACAGAGAGAGACACAGAGACAAATAGAGACAAAGAGAAACAGACAGACACACATAGAGACAGAGAGAGACACAGAGACAGAGAGAGAGTGAGACAGAGACACACACCACACACACACACACACACACACACACACACACATACACACACACAGCAGGGAAGATCGAAAAAAAAGGGGAAGGCAATTCAGAGTCAAGCTGGACCAATATTCCCTTGGATTGAGTAACATTTACCCCTTTAGAAGACCGAAGGGAGGAGAGTGATGCCACGGCCCAGTGTAACTCAAATTCAGATTTTATTTTCCATATCTACACAAGATGTACATGCATCGTGAGATGCACAGTCGCTTCTTGTTAGGTTTTCCGATTGTAAAACTGTTAAGGTCTCTGGTGCTGAATTTTGTGTGTGTGTCCCTGGATCCCTAGGCTCACGCCTGCTCTGCCAGTTGGGCCACTCAGCTCTGGCCACGGAGCAGCTTGGATAGGTGAACAGAAGGGCCGGCCATGGGTGAAAGTTCAGAAACTGGAGCTTGGTCTGCAGGACTCCAGAGTTGAGAGCCTGCAGATGGCTGTGGTTCACACACAAGGTGTCATGGCAAGGGGTTTGTGTGTGTGTGCACATGTGAGTGTGTGTTGCTGCAAACACCTGGCCACAGCTGGTGAGGCCAGGCATTGTTGGAAGCATGGGACCCCTACTCCATGACTGCAGGGCACTGTGAAGCCTGCAGAAGCCCAAACTTAGACAATGGTTGGGCAGTGGGGGCAGACGGTCTGCCCACAGATGCTGCCCAGCTTCCCCTGCTGTTTTCTCTTTTCTTTCTTTTGCACAGAAATGCTGAAAGCGCGAAGGAAACTAGACTGAGGTCTCACAGGCAGAGCTTCCAGTTTTATTTCCACTACTTTTTCCGTGTATCATTTGGGCTGCTGGCTTTGGCTTTCCAAGTACTGTTTTGTCCTTTTGCAACTAGGAAATGAGCACTTTCTTTGTGCTCCCTGGTCTTTTGGGCAGGGTGTCCCCAGCCTGGCCTCTGGGCCCTGTCATGGCCCTGTGCTTGCTGTGAAGTTCTCACTCTCAAGGAATTCAGAGTCCAGGTGTTCCCTGGCCTCACGCTTATCTGGGTTCCATCAGGCTTGGAGTTCCTCTGGGCCAGGCCTGGGTCCAGCTGGTCTTTGTGTTCCCAGCACCTACCACAGAGCCAGAAGCCAAGGATAGCTTTTAGAAGGATGAAATGGGATCAAGGGAGAGACTGCGTGGTTTGGTCCAAGATAGATCAGGGTTTGATTCTAGGCTCTGTCATTTATAGCCTTTAAAATCTACTCACCAGGCTGTGCTCGGTGGCTCAGCCTGTAATCCCGCACTTTGGGAGGCCGAGGTGAGTGAATTGCCTGAGCCGGCGGGTTCGAGACCTGCCTAGGCAACTTGGTGAGACCTCATCTCTACAATAAATCAAAAATTAGCTGGGCGTGGTAGCGTGCGCCTGTAGTTCTGGCCACTTGGAAGGCTGAGGCGGAAGGATCGCAGGGGCCCAGCAGGTCGAGGCTGCAGTGCCCGGGAGTGGCCACTGCACTCCAGTCTGGGCGACAGAGTGAGACTCCAACTAAAAAAAAAATGTACTCACCAGTCTGAACCTTAATTTCCTCTACTTTAAGAATGGAATCAACCTCATATAATTCCCACGATAATTTCTAGGTGCATGAAGTACCCAAATGTGAGAAGAGAAACTTTAACCCATTTAGAAGAAAATACAATATAGAATAGAATATCTTCATGATTTTGGGGAAGAGAAGACCTTTCAAAACAGTCTCATCCCCAAATTCAAAGGAACATGTTGATACATTTGACCACGTTAAAATTGAAAATTTCTGTTCAATAAAAGATACCCTAAGATAAATAAAAAGGCAGGCTACAAACCAGGAGAAGATAGTTGCAATACACATAACAAAGGAGATTTGTATCCAGAATGTAGGAAGAATTCTTCAAAAAAAAAAAAGGCAAAAGATAGAAAAATGGACAAAACATCTGCATGGGTAGTTCACAGAACAGGAATCACATGAGATTCCAAATATCTGAAAAGATTCCCAAACTTTTTAGTAATCAGGGGAATGTAAGTTGATATTCTGTGTACTAGATGAGCAAAAGTATTTGGCAGAGAAAGAAAATGAATGGCAGACAGAAAGTAGCCAGAGCTGACATCTGGGGGAGTCATCCTCCCTGGGTGAACTTTCCCCCACCCCAAGCAGCCTACAACAACCTCCCCAAAGCAGTGTCCCTCTGCAGATTCCAAGAGAGGGCAGACCACCGTCCCTTCAGTAGTCACTCTTTCTGCCACTTTCTTTTGGTTTAATTGGCTGTTTACCTTCCCTCGCTCTTGAGATGAAAGTTTGGATCATGGTCTTTTAACTTTTCTTCTTTTCTAATACATATATTTATGGTTGTATCAATTTTCCCTGAGCATGGCTTTTGCATATTCCACAAATGTTCAAATATTTCATTATCATTTAGTAAAAATATTTTCTAATTTCCATTGTGATATTTTTGTTTGATCTCATGTGCTTCTTAAAAGTGTATTTCTTGATTTCTCAAAATTCTTGATTTTCAGAAATATTCTACTTTGTTATTGATGCTCAGCTTAACTCCATTCTTATCAGACAACATGCTCTGTGTGATTTTAATCCTTTCAAATATGTTGAAATTTGCCTTAGGGCTCAGCATATGGTCAACTTTGGAAAATGTTTATGTGCACCAGAAAAGAAGGTATACTCTGCAGTTGTTAGGTGCTGTGTTATATAAATGTCAATTAAGTCAAGTTGGTTAATTATGGTTTTCAAAACTTCTATATCCTTGCCAATATTTCTTGTCTGCTCATTCTATCAATTACCAAAAAAAGTGTTAACATTTGCCATTGTGACAGTGGTTTTGTCTATTTCTCCTTTTAGTTCTGTCAGTTTTTGCTTTATATATTTTGAGACTGTGTTATTAGGTGCATGCACATTTAGAACTATTATATTTTTCTGGCAAATTGGACTTTGTATTTTACAAAATGCCCATCTTTATATCTACACACATTTTCTTCCTTGAAGTCTACACTCTCTCATATTAATGTAGCTATGCCAGCTTCCTCTTGATAAGTGTTTGTACTATCTTTTCATCCTTTTCCCCCAAATCTTTCTGTATCCTTATATTCAAAGTGTGTATCATGTAAGCAGCACCCAATTTGATTATTTTTTCTTCACTCTTATTTGACAATCTTTGTCCATTTGTACTTAATGCAATGACTGACATAGTCTATTTCTTCTGTCTGACTGATGTTATTTTTTTTCTTCTTTTTTCTTTTGGATTCACTGAGTCATCTTTAAATTTGTTTTTTTTCCTTTCTTTTAATTTATTATTTGTGCATTCTTTTGTTATTTTTAAAAATGGTTATCCTAGAACTGTGGGTTGTCAAAATATCTGGTCTTCACACTCATAAAAACTGTTAAAGTCCCCCAAATATTTTCTTTATCTAGATTCCACTATCAATATCTTATTGTGATATAAGTTAAAACTGAGAAAAATTTATTTATGAGTTCATTTTAAAGTAACAACAATAAACATAAGTTATTAGAAATGACTAAATTTTGTGAAAAATGACTAGATTTTTTAAAATAAGAAAATTGAGAAAATGGCATTGTTTGCCATTTGGCCTACTTCTTTAATATATAGCTTAGTAGAAGACAGCTATGTCCTCATATTTGTTGTGATAGGTTGTTTTGGTTGAGATATATAAAGAAAATCTGGCCTCATTCAGATATGTAGATAAAGCAAAGAGGAGCATTTTAGTAGACTTTTTAGAATACTGTATCTTTTTTGATCCTACACTAAAACTTCACAACTGGTAGTTTCTTAAAAGTTGCTTACAAAGTGGAATCTGAAACCAGATTAATACACTTTTCATTTTCTGTTTCATTAGAATCTATTGGCCTCCTTTGCAATTTGAATGGACTTCACTCCTGTGTACATTTATAACACTATACACTGGCCACTTGGAAAATATTGCTTCACTGAATCATGCAGGTCTTCCAAATACTGACACATTTGATCTTGTGATATCAAAAACTACATTTGTTTATGTCATCACTGATTTGATCAGAAAATCTTCAAGTATTGGGGAGTCATCAAGCTAGTGAAGACCAAGACAAGTTTTCCAAAATTCTAATTTTTATTTGAAGACTCAAATTACATCATTAATAATATATGCTGTAATTATTTTCCTTAAAGTGACATGTTCACTTTATTCAATTTTGAGAGGGTGACTGGCAAACATCCAAGTTGGAATAACCATAGTTTATTCATAAGTTATTCTTCCAAGTAAAAATAGTCTTGGACAAAAAGGTGGCTAGTTTGTCTTGCAGTGTAATAACCCAAGTGTTTCCTTGAGACAACCATTTTATTGCAGTAGGCAGCAGCAGTGATCTTTGCCTGTGGTTGCTCTCATCACACAGAATATTTAAAAAATGTGTAGTCCAGGTGCAAGACTTCATAAAAATTAATCCTTTTTTTAACTGTCCCATAAAAGATAGTCAAGTGAAATTGGCTCCTTTTTTTCTGTAAGTGCAAGGCAGTAAATACTACGATGACAAATAATACAATTTCTTGCCACTGTGGTGCTTTGTATAAGATACCAGCAGTTTTATCCAATACAACTTTTGCACCATCAGTACAAGTGCCAATAGAGTTAAAAGGGGCAAATAATGCCTTGGAATTATTTTGGAAACAGTTTTGTCTTTGGGGACTTTCAGGGGTCTGTGAATCACATTTTGAAAACTGCTGCCCAAGAGATTGCAACAGGCACCTTTTTGTTTTGTTTTTATTTTATATTTTTAAGAGGATTTTAACTACTTCTTGGACAATGAAGGGGCCTTCACTTACTTCTTTTCCTACTAATATGTTATTGTTTTTAATGTATTTTATTTTCCTATATAGTCCATACCCCACAAGTCATTATTATTTTTATACATTGAGATTCATTTACTTTTATCCACATGCTCATCTTTCTGTCATTTTTTGTTTCTTACTACATTGCCAAGGTTCTCTCTGAAGAATATCTTTCAGTATTTCCTTTAGTATGGGTTTTCCAATGTAAATTTCTGTTTAAAAATATATTTCTCCCAAACTGAAAATGCCTTTATTTCACCTTTGTTGTTGAAGGGTATCTTTTGCTGGGTAATTATATGTTGGCAAACTTTCTTTCTAATATTTTATAGAGAGCATTCTATTGTCTTCTAGTTTTGTCGTTTTGGTTGAGAAGTCAGTATTATTCTTGCTCTTTTGAAGGTAGTTTGCCTTTCCCTCTCCTCTCTGATTTTAAGATTTTTTTTTTGTCTTTGATTTTCAATTGTTTGAGTATAATGTGCCTAGGTGTGTTTCCCTTTGTGTTTATTTTGCTTGGGGGTTCATAGTGCTGCTCAAAACTTTTAAAATAAAATTTGTTTCTTTTTGAAACTTCTCAGCAATTTTTTTCTTTAGAGATTGCTTCTGCTCACTCTTTCTCCTGCTTTTCTCTGACTCCAATTTTATGTATTTCATTTTTTTACACTTTCTTCTCTTTTTTTCCTACCTTCACATCTCTCCATGCATTATTGTAGATATTTTCTTTTGTCATGTCTTTCAGTTTACTGATGATTTCTTCAGCTGTATCTTATTTGTTATTAAACCCATTCACTGGATTTTTAATTTCAGTTATTGTATTTTTCAGTTCTCGACTTCACATTTGAATAATCTTTATAGTTTCTGATTTCTTGATGTAATTTTCATTTTTTATTTCCTTGAACATAACAAGCTAATTACTTTGAAATTCTGGGTGTGTTACTTTCCTTGTCTGCAATCTTATGGAAAGTTTTCACATTTTGTTGTTTCTCTTTGTTTCCAACCATGTGATTTTGTTTCCTTGCATGCCTGGTTTTGATTGAATTCGGAAAAACTTGTAGAGATAAATAGAAGAGTAGGATAATTATATCTTTATCCAGAGAAGTTTAAGTTTGACTTTGGCAGACTATTAGCAATGCCTGATCTTCTTAATCCAACTAGGGATGGCTTAATCCAACTAGAGGCTTCAATCCCTTTGAAGGACAGCATATTTCTGGTTTCCCTCTACTTCCAGGGTCTGCTAAAACACAAAACTCAATCAATCTCTCCATAAAAGGCAAAAAACAAAGAAAAGAGGGTCATAGAAAAGTGGTCACCACTTTTAGTGTGAGTGGTTTACTAAATCCTCCTTATTGATGGCTTCAGAACTTTAATTTTTGTCCCTCCAGAGTTATACATTTTTTAAAAGCTCAACTTCTGAGACTCTTTCTGGAAGCAGCAGACAACTTTAGGAAGAAAGAAACCCAAATGCTGGGTTTGACTCCCTGAGTTTACTTCTTTCCCTGGATCTTGGCCCTGTAGTTTTTCACTGACTTGATAACTCTCCAATGCCTGCAGGCGTTTAATTTTAATTTTTTAATTTAAAAATTATTCAGATTTCCTAGATTCTGAAGTAGGAAAATTGGTCTTAATTACCTAGCTTTCCATTGCCAGAAATGTGCCATCTAGTACAGCTACTTTCAATTTGTCAGTATCTAGGAAAATGGAAGATGTTTGCATTCCATAAACCAGAAACTCCACACCTTAAATATTTGCCTTAGAGAGAAACTTTTGCAAATGTAAACAAGAAATCATAAACAAGAATCTTCCTGCCAGTAGTTTCTGAAATAGCAATGCTAACTGGCAGCAGACTGAATAAATCAATTGTGGTATACTCTTATAAAAAAATAATACAGCAGTTAAAATTAATGACTAAAGTTATACGTCTCAAAATGGACAACCCTTCTGGACATAATATTGAGTAAAAATGTGATGTGCAAAAAAAAGCACGTGTGTGTGTTTGTGTGTGTAGTGATATTTACAGTTATAGTAATATGGGACTGCATAGATATAACAGACACTGAAATGAAGATTATTTTTTCTGGTAGAAGGGGATGGGTTTGTGTTCAGGAAGTGGTAGATAGATGCTTCAATTTTGCTGATAATATTTGACTTCTTAAACTGGGTAGTGAATGTGTCTGGGTGTTCTTGTAGTCTTAAAAATCTTCTGGACTATTTTGCCTTGGATTGGTTAATTTAGTCTATTTATGTTTATTTAGATTGCCAATTTATTTTTTATTGTTTCTACTATCTCAATTTGTTATTTCTTTTTTTCTTCTTTCTTTTTTTTAATTTTTTAATTTTTAATTTTTGAGTTGGAGTCTCACTCTGTCGCCCAGACTGGAGTGCAGTGGCCACTCCCGACCACTGCAGCCTCGACCTGCTGGGCTCTGGCGATCCTTCCACCTCAGCCTTCCAAGTAGCCGGAACTACAGGCGCGCGCTACCACGCCTGGCTAATTTTTTTGATTTATTGTAGAGATGAGGTCTCGCCAAGTTGCCCAGGCAGGTCTCGAACCCGCGGGCTCAGGCAGTCCACTCACCTCGGCCTCCCAAAGCGCAGGATTACAGGCTGAGCCACTGAGCCCAGCCTAGCATGTGCTTTTCTAAATGGGCCCTTGGCATCCTCCTAGTTATAGAAATAAAGACCTATTGCTACTTGCTTTTGAAAAAGAAACATTTATGCAGCCATTTTCACCACCTAAGTTAAAATCAATATCAAGTTAATATGTTGCACCTAATACCTTTCGCTTACATAGTTCAAAAGTTTTAAATCCAAAGTACTGTTTCTTGTGTTTGAGAAATAAACATTTATGTATTCATTTCTACCACCAAAGTTAAAAGCAGTATCAAGTTAATGTGTAGTACCTAGCACCGTACATTTAAGTATTCAAAAGTGTTAAGCTCAAAAGTACTTCAGGGCATTCCCAGCAATGTGAGAGAGATCAGCAAATTCTGTTTCTAAATCAGCTATAAAACTGGGCAAAATTGTCCAAACACCATCTCAATATTCTGGAAATGAACCAAAGACAAAAAACAAATTAAGAAAAATTGCAAAATGTAAGATAAGAACAGGGACTCTGTAGTATTCTTGCCTGGAAGGAAATAATAAAGACAGAGTGGAAAGCAATGCAATTTAAAAATAGAGAAAAATCAATGAGACCAAAAGATTTTTTTAAAAAATATCTACAAAATTAATAAACCTTTAATTAAACTGACCAAGAAGAAAAAGAGGAGAAACAAATTACCAATAACAGAAGTGAAAGAAAAGACATCATTATCAACTCTATAGAAATTAAAAGAGTTATAAGAGGCCATTATGAACAATTTTATACCAACAAATTAAAAAACTTAGATGAAAGGACAAATCCCTAGAAAAACACCAATTAACAAAGCTGACTCAAGAAGAAATAGAAATCGGACTTAATGTGTAACAAGTAAAGGAATTGAATACCTGTATTAATAATAATCTTTACACAAAAGAAAGCCCAGGTCCAGACAGTTTCACTGGTGAGTTCTACCAAATATTTCGAAGAGAAATAATACCAATATGCTTTACTTTGAATATGTCCCCCAAATTCCATGCATTAGGAATTGAATCCCCAGTATGGCAGTGCTAAAAGGTAGGGCCTTTGTGAGGTGATTGGATCATGAGGGCCTTGACCTCATGAAGGATTACTCTACTCATACTTTAAGGAATTGATGGATTAAGGGATTATCATGGGAATGGAAAAGTTAACCGATAAGAGGAAGAAAGACCTGAGCACCTTACTCACTCAGCCCCTCACCACAGGACACCCTGGGCTGCAGAGTCTGTAGAGAGTTCCTGCCAGAAAAAGGCTCTCGCCAGAGGAGCTCTTCAGCCTGGGACTTCTCATCCTCCATCACTATAAGGAATCAATTCCTTTAAAAAAAAAAAAATAAGACCGGGTGTGGTGACTCAAGCCTGTAATCTCAGCACTTTAAGAGGCTGAGGCAAGAGGATTGCCTGAGACCAGGGGTTCAAGACTAGCCTGGGCAACTTGGCAAGACCTCATCTCTACAATAAATCAAGAAAAATTAGCCAGGCGTGGTGGTGCACGCTTGTGGTTCTAGCTACTTTGAAGACTGAGGCAGAAGGATTATCTGAACCCAGCAGGTCGAGGCTGTGGTGGCCAGTAGCATGCCACTGCACTCCAGCCTGGGCAATAGAATGAGACTCTGACTAAAAACAAAAAAAATTTTGCAGAGCCTCTGAAAATACTTGTAGCTTGGCAGTGTAGCTCACACCTGTAATCCCAGCACTTTAAGAGGCTGAGGCAAGAGGATTGCCTGAGTTCAGGGGTTCAAGACCATCCTGGGCAACATGGCGAGACCTTGTCTCTACAATAAATAAAAAAATTAGCCAGGTATGGTGGC
>CAUYQG010154561.1:0-16248 GCA_963574415.1 Tarsius wallacei
AGAAGGGTAAGGGGGAGAGCAGTCAGGTGTATTAACAAATGGAGAGAGAGACAAAAACTGAGACAGATAAAAACAGTAGACCATGGCTACAAACTAAACAATTCTGATACAAAAAAAGCATTAAAACATACATTGATGCTAACACACAAGCTAACCAGTCTTACTTATTTTCCCGGGCTGGCAAGTTTGTAGAGAGAAGAAAAGGAAAGAGAAAGAAAGAAGATCTAGTTTATAGAGGGAAGAAAAGGAAAAAGAAAGAAAACAAACAAAAATTAATTAAAAAGGAAAAGCTAAAAAAAAAAGGGGGGGGCGAGGGCCAGACCGAAAGGGATGGAATCGAGTTAGTAAACTAACAAAACCAATCTAGTACACTTTGAAACTTTTCATTTAAGTTCAATGTCCTTTCAGTTCTGATTTCTGGCTGTTTTTTTCCCCCAAGCTGGCAAGTTTATTCAATGGGTCAGTTTCACCTTTTGGTGTTGTTACCTTGAGTCGCCAACAGGTGGTGCTGTCTTAGGCTCCAGGTGGTCTTTATCTCAGTTGCTTGTCCCACGGGGGTGGGGGGGGGGAGGCTGAGTGGGGGCCAGTCGGGAGTGGACTTACAGGAGGAGGTCCAAGACTCACCCAGAAGTCAAAGCGGCAGTGGTGGTGGCAGCGGCAGCGGCAGCGATCTTAGCCTCAGCATATCCTGTGTGGAGGGGTGGATCACCTCAGGCACAGGCTGCACGTTGAAGGTGTCTGGCCGCAGCAGTGACAGTGATGTGTGTCTGGACCATGGCGGCGAGCCGGGCGAGCTGCTCGCAGCGGCAGCGGCAGTGGCAGCGGCGGCGGGGGGCGGGGAGCGGGCCAAGCCGCTCGCGGCGGCGGCGAGCCACCGTCCCGCTGTGATGATTAGTGGTGGCGGCGGCGCCTCTTCTACTGCCGGTCTGCTGTGATGTCTCTGTGGTGTCAGTGGCCAAGTTCCGTGTGGGGAGCGGGCTCCCAGGGAGAGAGTCCGAGTCTTTCTGTGTCCTCTTCTGCGGAGGTCTCACAGACCACACTGCCCGGTCGCCATCTTGGCGGAAGTCCGATAATATCTTTAAAAGCTTGTTTCAAGTTTGTCTAGCTTCCCCCCCCCCCCAGGAATCCTGATTGGCTATAGATTTGATCTTTTTCCTTTAATTCCATGTCTCTCAAATGCTTCCTTTTTATCAGTCTTAGTTAATCCCAAAGATCCATCTTCATGCTCTGAAATTATTTCCTCTGCCTTGTCAAGTCTGCTATTAAGGCTTGTGATTTTGTTTTGAATAAGTGGACCTTGAACCATAATAATTCTATAAGAAAGGGATTGGTAGTAGTGGGAAACTGTCAGGGAAGGTGGGTGGGACTGGCAGTTGAGGGAAACTGCTAGGGGAGGGAGGGGCATACCTCATCAACAAGGGTACCTGCACAATCAATGTTTGTATACCTAACCCTGAATTGTACCCTACATCTTTATAAGAAAAGAAAAAAAAAGAAATTCCTGGAACAAATATTTCTATTTTTTTAATTTTAAATTTTTTATTTTAAACGTGGGGTACAATTCAGGGTTAGGTATATAAACGTTCATTATGCAGGTTCCCTTGTTGATGAGGTGTTCCCTCTCTCCCCTGGCAGTTTTCCACTACTGTCAAACCTGCCCCCGCCCTCCCTTGGCAATTTCCCACTACTGCCAATCCCTTTCTTAAAGTATTACGATAGTTGTTCAAGGTTCGCTTATGAGCATTTCAGTTTGGTTCTTTCTTGGGATGGCCAAATAATCTTTCACTTCCTGGACTAATTTTCAGGTCTAGATGGTTTATTTATTAATGGTGCTTATTATATAATATTAGACATTGCATAGGTATCCAGAGATTATTAGAACATCAATAAATTAATGTAGACCTATGACCTGATTAGAAAACAGTATTCTTTTGTATATTTATAACACTCTGTACTCAATATTTTAAAACTGGTTCCTCTTGTTGTCAATTCTATGTCATATTATCTCAGTCGTCAATACAGTTTCTTGTTCTTGTCAATTCCTCTCTTTATCTCATCTTTCAGTACGTGGGAACTCCATTCAATTAGTCCGTTATCTTGGTGTCTGCATTATCTTTACTCTCACATTTATGCCACATGGAAAGTTACTGACTAAACTCTTTGTCTTTGTGACTGCCATTTCTCTTCAATTGGTATATTCCTATTTATTTCTGCAATTGTTACCTAGAATAAGTTACCTGTTACCTTCCACATGAATTACAACAATTTTGATCCGATCTTGTCCTTATTAAGCAATTCTCTGTCACTAGACTCATTCCTAGATTTTGTTGCCAAATGAGTTTCATACACTTTCAACTTCATAATGAGTCTGTGTCAAGTGTTGACAGAGAGAGAGAATTGTAAACTTTTAACTCAGGCTTTTAGCACTTTTTGTGATATTGTCTTAATTTGCCTATTGCTATTAACTAAAATTACTTGTTTATAAAGAAAATTAATAAATGATGGCTTAATCATATAGTGGGTCTATTTGTCTCAAATACAAGGAGTCTTATGGTGGGACTGTCCAGTGATAATATGGTAATCCAGAGGAACAAGTATCTTCCATTTATCTCCTCCATATTCTATATAGAGGCTTTCATTTTCATGACTCATGTCCCAAGATAAGGTTTATCTTACCTTCTCCTTCACAGCTGTCTTTTGAGTAAGAAGAAGAAAAAAATAGTAGGGCATGCTTAGTCTGGACATATCATCCAGGTTCATTTGTTGCAAAATGAATTTCCAATGAAGCAGAGTTAGGAGTTGAAGCCAAATAAGAGGGGATTATATCAAGAGAACTCTGCCCTCATAAATGCACGAATATCGTTATTGCAGAAACATGGCAGTCCTTGAGAGACTTTTTTTAAAAAGCGAGTTCTGCCTTCTTGCTCACTTGATCTTGCCTTTTCTTGCCCTTTCACCTCTTGCCATGTGATTACACAGCATGAAGGTGACTGCTAGAGGCCAGCGCCATGCTCTTGGACTTTCCAGCATCAGAATGATGAGGTTTAAATTTCTTTTCTTTGTAAGTTTCCAAGTGTGTGGCCCTTTGTTATAAAACACAAAGCAAATAAAACAGGGACACAATATGACCTGCTTATGTTTTCTTCAGAAATACATGTGATGTGTGTTTAACCTAAGCAGCAAAGTTTTCAATAAGTGGGATTTAGAGGCAAGCCAAGAGTAGATAGTAGTGAATGAAGTTTGAGTTAACTGATCTAGTTTCTTCCATATCATAAAGTAGTTTTTCTAATACTGCACACTCCAGGTTATCTGTTGGCTAAGTTTATAACGTTGTGAGTTATCTTAAATTCACTATAACTAAATATGCTGGTAAATAATTTGTCAGGTAATTGCATCAAATTTTTCCTAGGAAAAGCACAACCCCCAGACAGAATTCACTTTTGAAAACCTGATAAGCACGGTAGTGGATGTATTTGTTGCTGGAACAGAGACCACAAGCACCACTCTGAGATATGGACTCCTGCTTCTGCTAAAGCACCCAGAGGTCACAGGTATGACCAAAGATTATGAGCAAAATGAATATCAGAAAGATATTGATAATATGTTGCTAGTGTCTTCCACCTATTTATCATTATTTAAACTTCTATGTCGCCAGCTATATTCTGTCTAAATTTAATGATATAATCAAAATGGATATCTTTGCAGAGTAGGGAAGGATGACAGACAGGAGAAACAAAATATGGCACAAGGAAAAAACTATAACAGAGCGCTGGTCAGATTCTAGGTTATGTGGTCATTTATTAGTGTGAGGCAGAGTCAGAAACAATGGCCTGAAATCGCATATAGGTTTTGTTAGGAAAAGTGTACATTGAACAGTAGGTTATATTTTTTGAAGAAAACTTTTCTCTTTCTGAAAATTCCAAATTTCTGAAACATGGAGAGCAGAGGGAGGGGCTAATACTGGTTCATCACAGAGGCTGAAGTTATAACCTAAATATCAAAAAAGAAAGATGTATGAAGCAAGAAAATCTCATCCATGTCCACACAACTCCCATAAGTTTCAGAATATGGAGGTGTCATGGCAAAGAAGGTAGAGAATTAGGCTCCTTCTGCACAAGTTTCCTTTTCAGCTCCCTTCATCAGATAACTAACTCTCCCCCACTGGAGAAGGGAAGCTCACTCTCTAGAGAAAGAGTCTAAGAAGCCCTGTACTCAGGGACCTTGGGTAGTACCAGAAGAGGAATGAGGTTTAAGGCTAGAAAGAAAGGTTTTCTAAGGTTCCACACTTTGAATTCTGATACCCTTAGCATTATGCTCCTTCTTGCTTTCTGAATTCAACAGCCAGATCTATTTACCAGAGAGAAACAGCTCCTGAAAAAATACATTGGTATTTTACAATCTTAATAGATATGTATTTAAAGTGTCTAGCAGAGTAATAAAAGAAAACATTCCACAACAAGACACAAGGTCATGAAATTTCAGGACACCAGAATTAAAGGAAAAAGTTTTAAAACTAATAGATATATATATCAGGTCATATATAAATGATTAGAAGACAAATCAGCACCAAAATTCTCAAGCATAATTAATTTGCTCTGTATTCACAGAAAATTGATCATTTTACCCACAAATTTTATCCTCTATTTTCCTTTTTTCCAATACTGGAGGTTGTGTTTCAACCAAATGTCTGTAGCCAAGTCAGAGGAACTCATGACTTTCAGGGATCAATACACCCCATGTGGGAGAATGAAAGTGTCAGGGAGACTGCCAGGCACCTAACCTAGAAAACAAGAATTTCAAAATGGACCAGCTGGATGATTCAGGTGTGAGAGGAGACACCAAGAACAAAAGAGGGGTGATTGATAGTCTATGGTTGCCCAACAACTGGAAAATTATTACTAGAAGTTTGAAACATCTACCTAATCAAATCTGAACAAAATTCTTGTCTTCAAGAAGAATTGGGAAATATGTAATTTATAAATTCAAGTACAGAGATACTGTTAAGTCTAAAAATTACAAAAAATGAATGAAACATAATCATAGTTATCTTAGGTTGGAATCTATATGTAGTCATAATGATGTAAGCAATGAATATTAATATAATCAGAATTTGTAGTATAAATATATTCTAGTAAAAGTATTGAAGATTTTGTGTGTGTGTGTGTACCTGTCCTTGGGTGCCTGTCTATATGGAGTGGGAATAGAGATGAAAATTCCTATTAAATATTGTCGACAAAGTTTCTATGAATGGTCAGGCAAAAGATGAAAACAGAGAGTTGGTATTTAAAAATATAAATATAAATTTTAAAAGAATCTGCCAGAATGCCCATAGTGGCCACATATGGGAAGTGGAAAGGTGAAGACAGCATCATTGCAAATTGCACGTGCACACATACACACATACACACACACACACACACACACACACACTCACTCTCTCACACAAAGACACAAAAACCATATATGTATATATATATTAGTTCATTATAATTTAAATTTCATATATTATTGATAAAATATATGTATTCTTGTTTGTCTTTCTGCAAGTATTGTTATTCTTTGACTTAACTGCATTGTTTTTCCTTCTGAAATATTTTATTATTTCTATTTCTGTTATGTATGCTAATTAATAGGTATATACTAATGCATTGTAACTCATAGTTTGTAAGAAAGATGTATGTATTCATATTATGACAGTTCTCTGTATAGATGTAGGTATTATATTGGGCATATTACCCATGTTTATAATGCTGTTGGGACAGCTTCATCATACTCTATGGAACTTTGAAATGCTACAACAAATGTACCATTTTTCTCCTTTTCCATTATTTCTTACTTGGGTCTCATCAGCTAAAATTCAAGAAGAAATTGACCGTGTGATTGGCAGACACCGGAGCCCCAGCATGCAGGACAGGAGGCTCATGCCCTACACAGATGCTGTTGTGCACGAAATCCAGAGATACATTGATCTTGTCCCCATCGGTGTTCCCCATGCAGTGACCTGTGACATTAAATTTAGAAACTACCTAATTCCGAAGGTAAACTTGTTTCTTCTACACTGCACTTCTGTGCTTTTTAAATTCCCAAATTCTCAGTATAGCTCCAATCTTCTACCGACACTAGATGAGAAAATTGCAAAACTCATAGGTGTGCCAACTTGATGGACTTTCTGCTACTTCATTTAGGTCTTAGGTGCTTACATCCTAAATAATTGTTTAAAGTATGAGTTTCTAAAATTCTCAAAACACTCTTCTGAGATTTTTATCAGGGTGACATTCAATATACTGTTCAATTTGGAAAGCATCAACGACTTGACATGTTGAACTTTCAATTGGTGACTATGATTATGTTCTTCATTGATTGGGATTTCTTCTGTTTTCTTGGTAATGTTTTGTTTTCAGTGAAGGGTTTTGAATATCTTTTGTTAGGTTTTTAATAGAAAATTAATATTCGATTGCTGTACTAAATGTTTTACATTATTTTTTCATTTATTTGTATCTGATATATGAAAATATATTTTATTATTCCGATGACCTTATATCTAGTAACTTTGCTAAATTTACTAATCATTACTAGTAGTTTGTAGACTTATTTGAGATAGCTATATATATAGATATATATTCCTGCTATCTGGATTAATGATTGCTTTACTTTTTACTTTAATTCTTATGTCTTTGATTTCTCTTTGTTTATTTATTGAACTGGCCAGGATCTCCAGGATAGTGTTGAACAGAGTTATGATAGTGGGCATCCTTGTTTCATTTCAGACCTGCTGGAAGAGGTGGAGGTTTAATATTCCACTACTGAGAATGTTTTCAGTAGACATTCTTTATCTGATTAGAGAAGTTCACCAGTTTCTCTTATTTTTATATAATTTTGTATCATGAGTATGCACACTTTTACCAAATTAATTATCTGAATCTATTGGTATGATTACAAATATTGGCCTCACTTTCCTCACTATAGATACATAAGTATACACGCAGATGAATTAGACCTGCCTCATATTTTTTAGGACTTCTGATTTATATTCATTAAAATTTTTGATCTGCAGTTTTTCTTCCTCAAAACTTTCTTGTCAGCATTTTGATATCAGGTTTATGGTGACCTCGTTCAACGAGGTAAGAAATGTTCCCTAATGTGAGTCTGTTTTTACCGACTTTCCTTCCTCCTAGGGTGTTTCTTGTGACCGCATAGTTGTATCTTTGACATGCCTAGCAACTTTTAGTTAAATACGAGATATCATATATTTTTAAAAATCAGACTTCAGAGGATGTGAATCTTCTTCCAGAAAGGATCCGTTCCTCTCTCATAGGTAGTCATAATTATTTAAAACCTACTGCTATGACTCAGAATTGGTCATGATGTAAACACAGTCAAAACTTGACCATTTTAAAAGAAAAAAGGAAATTGACTATAAAAGTTAGTTTAGGTCTCTGAGGTTCCTTCTTCTCTGAAAGACACACACACACACACACACACACACACACACACACACCACACACATATTTTTTAGTTGGAGTCTCACTCTTTGTCGCCCACTCTGGAGTGCAGTGGCACGCTCACAGCCAACACAGCCTCGACCTGCTGGGTTCAAGCAATCCTTCTGTCTCAGCCTTCAGAGTAGCTGAGACTACTTTACCATACTTTTAATCATGTGTTTTCTGTATATCTCCTGATGTTTTAGATGCTATGCTATAAATTGCTATATTCCATCTGTTATTCTTACTATATTTAAAATTTTAAAAACTAAAAGGTGTAAATTTTGAAGTTGAAAAAAAATCAGTGGGATTATCAGGATGCAGTTACTAATATCTTCTGGAGAAGACTGACCTGATACCTGATTAAGAGGTTATGAGGTTTCCCTGATTATCATTAATTTGGTACTAGGACTAGGACTTCAACCTACTGTGTTTTCCTCAAGGGACACAACCAGATGAAGACACGTGTTTCTCAATACTGCAGTCTATTTTTACCTCAACACTTTAATATCTGTGTACCAAGAACAAAGACTTTTCTCCAAAGATTATTATAAAAATAATAATCACTTAGGAGCTACTGATACAATAATACTATCTAATACACAGCTTATATTTTAAAATTCCTAAATTTTCCACATCAATTTTATAGTTTTTTTCTTTAGTCCTCTTCTCTACAGTCAAGAAACAAGCAAATCACTTGGTTATGTCGTCTCTTTAAACTTCTGTAGTCAAAACCGGTCCTTTCTTGTGTTTGTTTCCTTTTAGTATTTTACCTTTTTAAAGAGCCAAGTCATTCGTCATTTAAAATATTCCTGGTTTTGTGTAACTGTTTTCTGGAGATTTGGTTATGGTTAGGATTTTGACAAAGATAGCTGCATAATTAATTTGAAGGTTCCACTAAAACATATTGTTGAGTTGGGGGAACATAATGTCCCTTATGTCATTACTGGTTCTGCTAAATTCTTCACGTAGCAAAGTGGTATCTGTCAGATGACTCCACTGCAGTTTTGCTTCTTATGTGTGATTACTAAAAGAAAAAAAAACCTATGGCATAGTACTTTAAAATTCTATAAAAATATTTCTTCCAAAAATCACGCAACAACAGTCTTTGCCTTACCTGATAATATTTGCCCATCCTTATGATCCTGACGTGAATTTTTACTTAGCAAAAATATTTCTAATGTCGTCCTCTTGCTGCCTTTTAAGCTTGAATTAATCTGTGATAAATATCCGTCTTATATTTTAAAATTAAGATAAACTTCACAGTAATGATAAACCTTTCGCAGTGGATTTATACTTTTCATTATACTTGTTTTCATTGTAGAAGACATAGCTTTTAACTAAATCATATGTTTATTTACAAAAATCTTTGAACAGATCCTCTAGACATTTCAAACATCTACAAATATTTCCATTTTAAATGACATATGCTATATATGAGATGTGTGAAAACAAAAATGTTGAACTAGGGCAGCTATTGGAGACCAACACCTCGTAGAAGTTTAGTGAGAACCAGAGGACATTGAGAAGTTTGCACCTAAGTACCCAAGTACTCAGGACATTAAGTGCAATTGGAGGGAATTTCATCAGAATCATTGGTTAAACTCTTCTCTGCTTATGAGTGGGTCTTTCTAGTGAGAAATGTTCTTCCTTGGAAAAACATTTCCTCATCTATATATCAAAAGATTCAGCTAGGTGATTTCCATTGTTTCTTCCAACTGCATTGCTTTTCATAAGTTGGCTTACTTATGCCTATTATTTTCAGGGCACAATGGTATTACCATCCCTATCATCTGTGTTGCATGATAACAAAACATTCTCCAACCCAGAGATGTTTGACCCTGGCCACTTTCTGGATGAGAGTGGCAACTTTAAGAAAAGTGACTACTTCATACCTTTCTCAACAGGTAATAGAAATTCATTTCCATTTGTAGTAAGGGGGGGAAAATGTGTTTTTGAAATCAATTGGTACTTACACAGTACCTCCTTCAGAGCTAGTAGAATTACTCTTAGTACATGACCAGAAATTCCACTGTCAATCTCCATGTGCTTCTCTGTCTTCATTGGTCTTCATTTTTGGTCAAATTAGTGGGGATTTGGAAAGTTGACACCATTCTTCCAAATACAGAAAGGTAAAGTATAAGTTGTTTGAATTCTGCTGATAAATCACTAAGGTACCCAAGAGCTCCTTTTAGAAGGTGAAATATCTTTAGACCTTTCTCACCTGCCACGAGGAAGGTATCTAACACCACAGCTTCACTGAGTCTCTTTCATCATGGTGTCTCTCAACCCCCAGGCAGAGCTCTGGGGATGCAAGCATTCAAAAAACACAGAATGGGCAAAGGACCTCACACAAGTTAGGGAAGTAGATGAGTAACCAGATCACTGCAATTCATTAAGACTGGGGCTGTCAGACAGTAAAGCATACCCTGCTGGAAATAGGAGATAGAGGGACAAGCTGCCTGATTTTTGCCTTCTCATCACTGACAATGAGGCATAAAATGGAATAAGCAACTTGCCAGTAGCAAGTGACATTTTATCTGCCTCAGAGTAGGCCTAGTAAATGAAAGGAGAAGGCAAGGCCTTTTTCAGGTGGTAATGAATCACAGGAAGAAGGCATTTACTCCCAATCAAGAAAATCAAGGCTGTGTCAGATAACCATGGAATCAGGCAAGCACTGAGGATGTGGCAGGATACTCTGTGCTCTCCAGAGTATCCTGCTCTTCCTCCAATTATGAGAGTACATTTTGGAACCTGTATCTCCATACCTGCATTGTGTGTGATGAGTCTCTGTCTATGGAATCTCCTCATTTTATTCTGTGGCCTTTGATGTCTGGTTTATATCTGACACTAAGATGCAAAGATGAAAGGGAGGGAGACTTCCCTTCTAGAATTCACATTTCAGTAAAAACGAATCATAATAATCTATTTATTTGATAATAATTCATAGAATAATGAATTAAACTAGAAATGATTATTTCAGGTGATCCATGCTCCAATGGAAGCATAATTATGCTGCTGAGAAAACCTATGCAGGACATTTTATTACTTCAGAGGATCACAAGGCGTATAAAGAGGACATACAATTTGACCTATGTGTTAAATGTGCTATAACAAGTGCTCTCCTTGTCCAAAAGGAACAGCATAACATAAAACTTAACTTCATGGTGTGATAGAGATTGTTGAAGAGTGTGTATGACTAGAGTTGAGAACAGATGTAGTAAAGAGTGAAAGAAAAGAGCATCGAATGGAAACTCAAAATGTTAAAAGAGCGCTTATAATGTGGGAATACTTAGTGAACTGCATGGTACAAAGGTGAAACCCACAAATACTCATAGAATGAAGTGTGTCTGCTAAGATCAGATGTTATTCAGTTAGAAAGTGTGTTCATTTTGGTTCTTTTTTTAAAATTCAACCAGCCTTATTCATTCACCCGTTAACGTATCCATCCAACCTTTATTCCATCAGTCCTGCATATTCTGGTTTTGTTAGTTACAAACTCAGTGTTTGTCACAAAGAAGGATAACTAGTTTCTGTGTTTGTTTGTTTGCTTTTTTAGGAAAACGGATTTGTGTTGGAGAGGGACTGGCCCGCATGGAACTTTTTATATTCCTGACTGCCATTTTACAGAACTTTAACCTAAAATCTCTGATTGATCCAAAGACACTCAATACCGCTAAAATTGGAAACGGCATTGTTTCTATGCCACCCTCCTACCAAATCTGCTTCATTCCTATCTGAAGAAGGAGAGACTGTCTGGCTACCGATGTGCTGTCACCAGCAACTCTTCCTGATTGGGCCTATTTCCCACTCTTGGGAGGTCTTCTCTGGTATCTCCTCTCACATGTTCCATTTTCTCAAGATCCAGTGAACATCCGACTGCCATTAAAGAGGGTTTGTCAGATTAGATCACTGCAAAGTATATGTGCTATGTATATGGCAGGAGTGGAACACTTCTGTGATGGCTATATTTGCTTATACTTATCTAGTACTGATTTGTTAATATGTTAACACTATAAAACTGAGAAAAAATAATTTCTGTATGATAATTCAGATGCATTCAGAGTCTATGGTCTGTGTATGTAAAAATGTTATTCTTTTCTGGGTCAGTTTTCATACTTTCATTCTTTTGTGCATGAAACAAATAAGAAAATTTAAAAAGTAGAGTCCCAGGAGGTCATGCTGCCTTTATAAAGATAAGAGCAGAGGGGGACCAGGCTTAGTGGCTCAGCCTGTAATCCCAGCACTTTGGGAGGCTGAGGAAAATGGATTGCCTGAGCCCCGGGGGTTCGAGACCAGTCCCGGCAACTGGCGAGACCTCATCTCTACAATAAATCAAAAATTAGCCAGGCGTGGTAGCATGTGCCCATAGTTCTGGCTAGTTGGAAGGCTGAGGCAGAAGGTTTGCTGGAGCCCAGCAAGTTGACATTGAGGTGGCTGTGACTATGTCACTGCACTCCAGCCTGGGCAACAGAGTGAGACTCTAACTGAAAAAAAAAAAAAAGAGCAGAGGGGAACAAATGGGAAGAGTGTAGGGAAGATCTCATGGCTGAGTGTGGGTACAGGGAAGGTGTAAGCTGAAACTTTGCGCTTCTCACATACCATTGCTGGAAAACAAAGTTGCTCTAAATATTTAATTCTGTAGTTGAGGGAAACTGCTAGGGGAGGGAGGGCCATATCTTATTAACAAGGGTACCTGCGTAATCAACGATTGTATTCCCAACCTTGAATTGTATCCCACATCTTCATAATTTAAAAAAACACTAAAATAAATAAATAAATAAATATTTAATTCTATGATTTTTTTTAAACTGCTCTAATTAACCACACTAGCCAAGCTGAGGTTTGCCTCACTCTGATATTGCAGCGGGCTTATTGCTGATATTCTCCTGATCATTTGACCAAGATGGAAACTCTTTTGGATGAGACGTGAGATGTCCCTGACTTAGGAATTGGACAACAGGAATTCTAAGATAAAATGCTGGACTGATGCATGGGTGACACTCAATTTCTCAAAATCACCTGTTGGTCATCCTAAAACACAAAGCAAAGTTTAGAATAGTTGATCTCAGACATTCCTTCTGTCTTTACATTATCAATTTTTTATTTTATTTTAAAGATGTGGAGTCCAATTCAGGATTAGGTACATTAGTGGTCATCATACAGATGAAGTTTGGGCCTCTCATTGGTCCTCACTATGCCTGGTTTATGATCAGGTATCCTTATTGATGTTATGTGCCCCCTCTCTCTCCCTTTCCTGGCAGTGTCCCACTACTGCCAATCCCTTTCTTGTAGTGTTATGATCAATGATCGGGGTTCACTTATAAGTGACGATATGTGGTACTCAGTTCTTTGTTTCTGTGATAGATCACTGAGTATGATAGATTCTAAATCCATCCAAGTTGCTGTGATGTCCATACTTTTGTCCTTCTTTATGGCTGCATAATAGTCTGTTGTGTAAATGTACTACATTTTCCCCTCTGATTCTTTTATTCTGTTAAAAGAAAGATCCAGGCAGCAGTTTCATTTCAGTAAAAAGAGAAAAGAGCAGAGCAAGAACACCTATCACTCTAGAAATGAAATGATTGCTCTAAAGAGAGTAATTGAGCTCATTTCATCCAAATAAGCTGATATGGATCTTTTGGAGTTTATTGCTTTGTGTATCAGGCAGGAAATAGCGTCGTCTCTTTGCCCTGCAAAAAGGGGTACCAGGACCTGGGCTCATTCACATTTTAAAGATTAAAACCAAACTCTTCTGAATCCCAATTTACTCTATTGGTGCTATAATTATTAACTAAATTAATGTTTATTTTGAAGAGTACTGGTTTGACTGATTCTCGAAACACTGAATTTCAGTACACAATCAGTAAACCTTGGTGACCTAATAGAACTGAATGGTTTGCATGGTGGGAAGGATACAAGATGCAGGAGTTATAGGTTCTACCTTTATCCTAAGCTCTTTCATCCTCAGCTATGTTGTGTGTCCTTGGCACAAGTACTGAATTTCTAAGCTCAATATTCTCTTCCTTAAAATGGGAATAATTTTTCCTCAGGCAAAGGGTAACTGAAAGAATCAAAAGTTATGGGTGTGAAGATTCTCAGCAAATTTTCAGAATCCCTGTATACTTGTGCTATGTTGTATAATTGTATCATGACATTACTCGATTTTTCTTAAGAAAAGAGCTGGAAACACCTCACGAACCAACTTAGAAGAAATATGATATCTTTACATAACCTGCATTCACAGAAGCATTGTCATTAGTGAATAAACAATGTCTGATGACCCAAGTGTATTTAGATCCTCATCACTGCTAAGTGTCGGATCCCATCCAGGTCTCCATACTCTGATGGTTCTGTGTTCTAGGTCCTGTTAATGATTTCCCAACCTTCTGTCCTTTATTGAATCCACAACTGTTGTTCTGTCTATAATTTCCCTGAGTTACTAAGCATTATTACATTGTGTTATTTTTCACGCTGGCACAAAAACAGCATAATAGCCATACTGGAGGTGACTGGAAGGTGGAGAAGCCATAATTTCTCAATGTCCCACTAAAGTCAGAGATTGTCTTTTCCCTCAAGTGCACTGAGCAACTTTTACCTTATTTCTTCTCTTGAACACCCCTAGACCCGTTATCTTTGTTGACAAATGAAGGGTTTCTATTTAACATGAAGCCTGTGGCTTTATGAACTGAGACAATGTGAAGTATATTCAGAGTAAATAATGTTTGAGGGTTTGTTTTATTTTGTCAAAGAGTTCTTGAAGCAGCTCTCATGTAACTGATAATGCAACCAATGGGCATCAGAAAATCTCAGTTCACATCCGAGTTTTGCCAGCTATGAGCTGTGTGACATTTCTGGTTTCCTGTTCTCCCAGTCTCTGTACTTGAAAAATAAACAATGGTTAAACTCCATCATCTTGGTTTTCTTTAATTTAATCAAGAAAGGTATATAAAGTTATTAGCAAATAACTAAATGTATGCTTGGTCATTCACCATGTAGGAACTATTTTAATTATTTCATGTTTAAGTAGCCATATTGTTAAAGGATATTAAATATTTGAAAGGATTTTGCTATCAAGGACAAAGTTTCCTAATGCTTAACATAACATGACAACAAATTTTTAAATATACAAGGCATAGATTTCACTGATTTCACTCAAAGTAATACATTCCACACTAGTCATTAGACTGAGATACTAAATTTTTTTTCACCATTAAATTTTTAATTTTAAAATTGTGGGGTGCAATTCAGGGTTAGGTATACAAATATTCATTCTGCAGTTACCCTTGTTGATGAGGGGTGCCGCCCCTTCCCCAGGCAGTTTCCCACTATTGCTGATCCCAACTCCCAGCTCCCCCATGCCCCCACAATTTCCCGCTACTGTCAATCCTTTTCTTATAGTATTACGATTACTGCTCAACGTCCACTTACGAGTGAGAACATGTGATACTCAGTTCTTTGTTTCTGTGAAAGATCACTCGGTATTATAGACTCTAAGTCCATCCAGGTTGCTGCGATGATCATGATTTTGTTCTTCTTTATGGCTGCTTAATATTCCATTGGGTATATGTACCACATTTTTTTTTTATCCAGTCGTCTTTTGATGGGCGGCATGGTTGGTTCCATGTTCTTGCTATTGTGAACAATGCTGCAATAAACATACATGTGCAGGTATCTTTTATATAGAGTGATTTGACTTCTTCCAGGTATATTCCCAGTAGGGGGATTGCAGGGTAATATTGAAGGTCGATTTTTAGAACTTTTAGGAATCGCCACACTGTTTTCCACAGAGGCTGTACTATTTTACACTACCATCAACAGTGTAGAAGTGTTCCCTTTTCGCCACATCCTCTCCAGCATCTGTTATTTTTTGAGTTATTGATGATGGCCATCCTGACTGGACTTAGGTGGTATCTCAGTATAGCTTTAATTTGCATTTCTTTGATGACTAGTGAGGCTGAACATTTTTTCATGTCATCTGTTAGTTGCTCGTATGTCTTCTTTTGAGAACTGTCTATTCATATCTTTTGTTCACTTTGTAATGGGGCTGTTTGTTTTTTTCTTCTCAGTACTTTTGAGTTCCTTGTAGATCCTAAATGTTAGGCCTTTGTCAGACATAGAGTTGACAAGTATTTTTTTCCCAGTCGATAGGCTGTCCCCCTGCTCTCTTGATGGTTTCTTTGGCTTTGCAAAAGCTTGTCATTTTGATAAGGTCCCACTTGTCTATTATATCTCTTATGGCATGGGCACTTGTGGATTAGACCAGGAATTGGTTGTCAGTCCAATTTCCATAAGAATGTCTCCTGTATTTTCTAAGGTTCTTATAGTTTGAGGCTTTACATTTAGGTCTCTGGTCCATTTATAGTTGATTTTTGTGTATGGGGATAGGTAGGGATGCTGTTTCAATCTTCTGCATGTGGTCAGCCAGTTTTCCCAGCACTATTTACTGAATTGGTTCTCTTCTCCCCAGGCTTTGTCGAAGATGAGTGGGTTGAGAAATTGAGGTTTTGCTTCTGGAATCTCAATTCTATTCCGTTGTTATATATGCCTGTTCTTGTACCAATACCAGGTTGTTTTGATGATTGTAGATTTATATTAAAGTTTAAAGTCTGGGAGTGTGATACCTCCTGCTTTGTTTTTTTTTGTTTGTTTGTTTGTTTTAGACTGAGGATTGTTTTGGCTATTTGTGGTCATTTATGTTTCCACATGATTTCTGTATGGTTGTTTCTAGGTCTGAGAAGAATGTTGCTGGTAATTTGATGGGTAT
>CAUYQG010154566.1:0-11822 GCA_963574415.1 Tarsius wallacei
AACAAGGTTAAAATCAGGCCAATTCATGACCCCCCAGTGGCCGCTCAGGGTTCAAGTGAAAGGAAGAGTTGCATGTCTCTCACTTTAAATCAAAAGCTGGACACGATGGAGCTGAGTGAGGGGGTCTGTCAAAGGCCAAGATGTTCGCTGCGAGGTTGCCTGCCCCCGCCTCTGCCCCCGGACCATTGGCCCAGCTGCGGACGCGGAGTCCAGGCTCAGAAATCCCCAGCTTAGAGTGGTGTCATCCCAGCCACCTTTCAGGCGAGTGGCTCCATGTGCTCTGTGCATGTTCACATGGCAAAGCCAACAGCCTGCACGTGGGGTGTAGCCACAACTATCTCCTGGTATAGAATGAGGGACGGTGGCTGCCTCTCCGTCTTGGAAACAGCACAGCAAAGCCAGGGTTTCAACCTTCTTGACTTTAACCCTCAGCGGTGACAAACGTCAGACACTTAAGAACTCCATCGCGCGTGTTGCATAGAGGCTGGGGCGCAGATAGAGGTGAATTTTAAGGTCGTACCTGGTGCTGTCTAAAAACTTCGTCAACAGAAATAAAACCTCTGTTCTAGTTATGTATAAACCAGAGTCCACAAATGTGTCAGTCCATGTGCGTTTGTTCATTGCTACTTATTCTACACTCCGAGGAATGTAATTGGCAAAAGGGCAGCTCTCCCTGCTCACTGGAACCTGGCTCTCACCACACCTGGAGAGAGCCAGTTCATCTCAGCTGATGTAAAACCAAGTTGGGGCCAGTGTGGTGACAGCTCTGGGCCACTATCCCCAGGGCTGAATCTTCCACCCCAGTAGAGCAAGTTGGGACTTACCACATCAC
This sequence comes from Tarsius wallacei, assembly GCA_963574415.1. Classification (NCBI taxonomy): domain Eukaryota; kingdom Metazoa; phylum Chordata; class Mammalia; order Primates; family Tarsiidae; genus Tarsius; species Tarsius wallacei. The sequence continues at coordinate 833 of CAUYQG010154566.1, forward strand.
TCTGGCTGTCGCCATGGAGTATACGCTGGAGGGGAATGTATCTGAGAGTCTCAGTGCTATAACCAATCATTAGTTTTGCCGAAGCTGAGTTACTAACCTTCATTAACAGTGGTTCAATTAAGCACAGATGAAAGTTCAAGTCAGACTCTCAAAATACTGTTGCTTCTAATAAGCGAGTGTGAATCATATTTCTCTTAGGGTGATATTCACCTGGTCAAAGCAAAGGATGCCTTACTGTTTAAAATGCCCTTATACTGATCTCAGATGTCTGCTTTAGGAATGTTATAAACAGACACCGTAAGTAACGAGTTGGGTTCTGACTTGATTAAAATGCAGACAGACACCCATGTTCAAAACTCGCCTTGCATTTTTATTTCTTGGTGAAGTGCATTTCCTCTGGGCAGGCACACCTTGTTCTGTTGCGCTGTTTCATCATACTCCACAGATAATGGCATTTTTTGCAAATTGAAGCTTGTGGCAACCCTGCAGCTCGCAAGTCCCTTGGCGCCATTTTCCCAGCAGCCTGTGCTCAGTCCATGGATCTGTGTCACATTTTGGTAATCCTCACAATATTTTTGTTTTTTATTTTTTTTGAGTGGGAGTTGCACTCTTGTCGCCCAGGCTGGAGCGCAGTGGCACACTTATGGCCACCCCAGTGTCGACCTGCTGGGCTCCGGCAGGTACTCCAAGTAGCTGGAACTACAGGTACACACTACCATGCCCAGCTAATTTTTTGATGTATTGTAGAGACAAAGTCTTGCCAAGTTGCCGGGGCTGGTCTCGAACCCGTGGGCTCAGACAATCCACATGCCTCAGTCTCCCAAAGTGCTGGGATGACAGGCTGAGCCACTGAGCCCGGCCCTCACAAATATTTCACACATTTTCATTATTATCGTATCTGTTATGGGGATCTGTGGTCAGTGATTTTTGGTGTTACTATTGCAACTGTGTGGGGCGCCAGGTGCCACACCCATATAAGAAGGTGGACTTAATCAATATGTGCTGTGTGTGTTCCAACTAGCCATGCCGCCACCTCTCCCCTTTTCCTAGGCCTCTCTGTTCCCTGAGAAACAATAATGTTGAGATCAGGCCAGTTAAGGATCCTACACTGGCCTCTAAGTGTTCACGTGGAAGACACAGCGTAGGTCTCCCACTTTAAACCCAGAGCTAGATGGGATCGAGCTTAGTGAGGAAGGCCTGCTGAAAGGCAAACAGGTTAAAAGCTAGGCTGCCTACACCAGTGAGCCAAGCTGTGATTGCAAAGGAAATGCTTTTGAAGGAAGTCAAAAGGGCTACTCCAGCAAAGGCTCAAAGGATAAGGAAGTGAAACGGCCTTAGTGATGCTGGGGAGAAGGCCTCAGTGGTCTGAGAGAAGACCAAGCCAAGCACAACACCCCCTTAAGCCTAAGCCTGATCTTGGGCAAGGCCCGAGCCCTCGTCAAGTTCTAGGGAAGATGAGGGAGGTGAGGAAGCCACCAGAGAAAAGTGGCACTAGGAGAGGTCGGTCATGAGGCTGCAGGAAAGAAGCCGTCTCCACCACGTCAAAGCGCCAGGTGCAGCAGCACGTGCCGATGGTGAAGCTGCGGCAAGTCTCCAGGTGGCCTAGCTGCAATCACTGACACAGGGGGCTCCCCTAAATAGCAGATGTGCAGCGTAGACCCGACAGCCTCCGATGCAAAAAAAGATGCCGTCTGGGACCTTCATAGCTGGAGAGGAGTCAACGCCTGGCTTCAAACATTCAAAAGACGGGACGACTCTCTTGTATAGGCTCTTGCAACTGGTGGCTTCAGGTTGAAGCCAATGCTCTTTGGCCATTCTGGAAATCCTAGGGTCCTTGAGAATTAAACTCAATTTACTCTCTCTGTGTTCGATAAAAAGAACCACCACCCCTGGATGACAGCACATCTGTTTACAGCATGGCTTACTGAGTATTTTAAGCCCATTGTTGAGATCTACCGCTCAGAAGAAAAAGGGTTTTCTTTCAAAACAGTCCTGCTCATTGACAACATACCTGGTCAACCAAGAGCTCTGATGGAGACGGACAAGGAGATGAATGTTGTTTTCATGGCGGCTAACACAACACTCACGGTGTAGCCTATGGACTGAGGAGGCATTTAGACTTTCAAGTCCTCTTTCTGAGAAATGCATTCTGTAAGGCGATAGCTGCCATAAATAGTGATGACTCTTACAGGTCTGGGCAAAGTCAGTCGAAAACCTTCCGGAAAGAGTTCACCATGCTACATGGAATGAACCATCTTTGTGACTCACGGAAGGAGGTCAAGACATCAACAATAACAGAAGTACGGCAGAATTTGATCTCAACCCTCATGAACGACCTTGAAGGGTTCAAGGCCTCCGTGGAGGAAGTCACCGCAGGCGTGGTGGCAACAGCGAGAGAACTGGAGGTGTGACTGAGCTGCGGCCATCTCGCGAGCAAACCTGAAAGGATGAGATGCTGCTTCCCGCGGATGGACAGGGACGGTTGTTTCCTGAGCCGGAACCCACTCCTGGGGACCATTCTGCAGACAGTGCTGAAATGGCACTGTTCCATAAACGTCGTGGATGAAGCAGCAGCGGGCCTCGAGGGATTGATTCCAGTTTTGAGCTCAGTTCTGCCGCGGGTGAAAAGCAATCCAACAGCATCACACGCCACAAAGAGGAAGAGTCAGCTGATGCGGTGAGCTGCGTTGTCTTGTTTTAGGAAATTGCCACAGCCCCGCCAGCCTGCAGCTACTGCCACCCTGGTCGTCAGCGCCATCAACATCAAGACAGAAGGATTCTGATTTCCTGAAGGCACAGATGATCGTTAGCATTGCTGAGCGATAAACTGTTTTCAAGTCAAGTTATGCCCATTTTTGATATAATTCTACTGCACACTTAACAGACCACAGTGCCGTGCAAACATAACTTTTATATGCACGGAGACACAAGAAATGTGTGTGTCTGCTTTATTTGTGACACTCGCTCTGCTGCAGAGGTCTGGAACCGACCCTGCAGCATCTCCAAGGTCTGCCTGTGTTTCCTGATTGACGGGGGACTTCTAGGTGAGTTGGTCACGACGTAGCCACCAGCGTGAGCTTGGAGAACTCTGTGTGTGACTCTGATAAAAGTGAACTTTGTTGAGATATGTTTTGTTTGAAGAAAGAGGATGGGCTGATGGCAAAACACAAACTAAAAAAATAACAAAAGAAATTGTGCTGGCTGGTGTGTGGAGGAGACACTGCTGCAGGGGCCTTGGGGGTTGCCTGTCCCTGAGCTGGGCCTCCCTGACGTGGGACCCAACCTTGTATGGAATTCCACGCTGGCCCTGACCAGGCTGATGAGGCACTGGGGCCTTTTTGCTTTTCTTTTTCTACTTAGCAACGAAGCCAGAATAGTGGATCACAGGTTTCTTTGCAGCCGGGCCACGCTGAGACAGTTGACACCATCTGTGATGTCCCCACTCCAGCCCACCTGTGAGAAAAGGCTGCACCAGGCAGGCAGATTAATTCCAAGCCGCGAGGGTTCTGTTCTCTGCCCAAGCGTGTCTATCCAGGAGGGGCACTTTGTGTTGGGTGTTTCCGGTTAGGTAGATGAAGCAGGACCCCAAACCTTGGAATGTATTTATAAAAAATTGTCTGTTTAGTCTTCCATGTTTAAACTTCAGTCACCTTTGAGGGACTCTTCATTTGATGCAATACGCCTATCAGAACAATTTTTGAACTTGCCAATTTTGATGCCTCTAAATGTCTCTACCATTTTCTGCTTCACCTCTTCCACACCGGCAAAACTTTTCCCTTTGAGGACTTTTCTCATCCGGGGAAACCAAAAACAGTAGCTTGAGGCAAGATCAGGTGAATAGGGTGAACAGGTGGGGCACGGGGCTCATGCCGCTTTTGGCCAAAAACGGCTGAACACTCAGCACGGTGTGTGGTGTGGGCAGGTGCGTTGTCCTGGTGGAAGAACCGCAGCCACCTGCTTGCCACGACCCAGGATGTTTCTTTTGCAAATCATGTTGCACCCTTCTCAAAACTTTCAGATAAAAACTTTAGTTGATCGTTTGATCCAGAGGAACAAATTCTGAGTGTACTACAAGGAGCCGGCCCTCCAAAAGATAATTCAGGATTTTGGAGGTCTCCTCTTGTATATTAAACCAAGGCCACTGCAGTTTGCAAAAAGAAGAAGAAGAAAAAACAGCGAATTCCCTGCTGGCTGGGACCAGTTCGTGCCAGCCTGCCATCATCAGTCTAAAAATAAACAGCCTGGAAGGAGGCAGCAGGGAGACAGGGCGGCTTCGAGGCCGGGGATGCGCTGTCTCCATGGCAACAGCGGGTTTTCCCGGGTGATGCTGCACATCACATTGGATTCCTGAGATCCGCCTGAAGATTAGCGGGTGAAGGATCACCTCCCTTTATCTCACACCAATGCTTTTTATTTACACCGAAGCAAGGCAATTGTTGCTTATTTTAGCACAGTGAAGGTTTCTCGGGGATGCCCAAACTGCGGGCTGACCCATTTTATCCTACATTATTTACAAAGGGGGAAATGTCTTTCTAAGCAGACGTATTCCCAGGGGCGTCATGTGAGGAGGTGGAAGGGAGGGAGGAAGGGTCTTTGCTCTCCAGAAGCGAGGCCTTGGCCATGACCTGGCAGCGCAGCAGACCGGAGAAAACAGGACTGGGAGGGAGGGTGTCAGACGGGCCCAGGGCCCGAGGGGGGAGAGGGTGGGCATTTGTTGCTTTTCTGGCTCCTCCACCCACCCACCAGCTCTTCACCCAGGTAGACTCCTGGTCTACAGTAGAGCCTCCTGGTTCCGCTCCGAGGCCATTGCCATCCTCGCTGCTGCATGTTGCAGAAAGGGAGATTTGCAGGAGGGATGCCCCTGCCTCCTGGGCAGCTGGGGGCTCTCTGCCCGCTGTAGGTGACAGAAAGAAGGTGTAGGTGCTGGCGTTTGGCAGCACGGCAGGGTGAGTAGAGGGAGCAAGGATTTCCTGTATATTCCTAAACGGCTAGATGGGAAGATTGGAGGTGCTTCCAACACGAAGAAATGATGAGTGTTTGAGGTGATGGGTATCCAAATTGCCCCATCTGATCCCTTCCCATTGAAAGCACGCATCAAATATCACAGATACTCCCTAACTGTGCATGATTGTGTAGCAACGCAAAGACGTTCAGGTGTGTGCTACATTTCTGAAACAAACTTTACTCTGTTGAGTTCTGCTTTGTTCCCCAGACCCTGAAGTACTTAGACACAATTTCCCTCTGAGTTTTTACAAGGGAAGTACTGGGCGATGTCGTGGCCAGCCTTCGACCAGGACACCAGCAAGACAGGCAGTCCTGAGAAGGTTTCCTACAGCATTCCTGGGTGTCGCCAAGAGCATCTCAGTCAAACACCTCCATCAAGGGCCAGACAGGTGAAGTCTGAGTTCATGGTGTGCAGTCTGCCTGCTTTATCCAGTGAAGACTAGAAGATTGAATGAACTGCATATCTTCTGGGCAATCCTCCAGAAAGGTTGTTATTTCTCAGAATCAGGCTTTGAAATAAATGGAAAGAACCAACACCTGAAGATTATAGCCTCAATCATGTTATGTAAGCAGGGGTATCCTATCCCCCCATGATATTCATGGAGCGCCACTTCTCACCATCATAGCGAGGTGGGCACTGGCTGCTGTGGAATGCACCGGCGTTCCTCTCAGAAGGTGAGTATGAGTCGATAGAATGGGACAGCTGAAGAATCTCAGCCCCGAGTTCACATTATTGATCAGAGAAGTAGAGTTCCAAAGTGCAGCCAGCTGGTTAAGAATCCTGTTTTCATCTCTGGGCACATCACCTAGAAACATCCTTCTCCGTCTACTGACTGGGGGTGTGGTACTGACATCTTTAGAGGGGCTGTGAAAACTGAATGAGACACTATATATGTCAAGAACGTAACACTGAGATGAGCCAGGGCACACGGTTTATAATCCGCAAATATTGTTAGATGAGTATGGCTAAGATAAGTTAGTCTGGAACATCTTGAAACTCAAGAGTAATAGCTCATGAAGGCATCAAAACAAATCTCTCGGTAATCTCCATCACAATCCACTTTTGAGCAGTGTGGCATCTCAGTGAACACATGGTGAAGATATATAAGTTGCTGGAAGTGCCCCTAATTGATCAAATGAATTGATCTCCCCCACAGAGTTATTAGATATAGACCAACTCAATGCTGGTATACATCTACATCTATAAGCTATTATTTTTATTTTTTCCTGGTTGCTGTGGAGAAAAGAGCTGCATCTTTCTATTCTGGAACGGGGTCTTCTTTCCATGGACTGAATCTTCCTGGACACTGTTTTTGCTGTCCCAATTTTCCCTCGGATTCTAGGTGTAAGGATATACACTTACATATACTGGCTCTGCCAACCCACAGGCGTTCTGCAGTCCATGGAAGCCAATTCTGGCCCAGTATGCAGGCAAATTGAGCGCGACTCTGGAATGATGAAGCTGCTTGTTTTGTAATTTATGCCTCACTTTGTAAGGTTGTCTATGTTTAATGGAATTTTCTTTAAAAATTGTGCTCGGTTGAGACATACAAAAGTTCCTTTAATGATTTTTTCATCCAAGTCAAACGAAGCCTTGGGTAAGAGTTCAAACCCTGAGGTCACACCAGCCAAGGGTAAAATCACGACTGGAGGGGTGTCTAGCTATCACCTTCTGGAGGGGCTGCTTAACTTGTTGAAACTCAGTTGTTGTTAAACATATAAAACGAGTATAATATTGTGTATCTCTTGGCTTAAATAAGCTAACCTGCACACCAAGCATTTAGCAAGTTTGACATCCACGAAACACTCAGAGATGAGGGGTGTGCTGTTATTCTTTGAGTCCTGATTTGTGGCTACAATTCAGTGACCCAAGAAGTGCAGGCAGGAGCTGAACCCCGGAGAAGTGATTATCCAATGTGCTCATTCACCATGAAATGTTGCAGCACCGGACGACCTTTACCAGGTGACATTGAACTGACATTGAAGCATCAGCATAAGTACTCAGTAAGTGAGGCTGTTTTATTACTATTATTATCACGATTACTATTCAGCCTAACCTGGAAATGTATTCTCGGGAGTTTAATTTTATTTAAAAAACTGAAATAAAAGTCAATGCAGACATTAATTCTACAGCAAGAGGTTATATTATTTTAAATGAATAGAGGCAGATTATTCTGGGAACAGAAATTGCTCCAGAAGCCAGTAATTGGTTGTCACCCAGAGCTATTGTCCAGGCGATATAGATACTTTGAGTGGCTTTGTGCATTAAATCCATAACAGTGAGTGACAAAATTATCTAGAATGTGTGAGAAGCTGTCACAGAGCTAGTGGGGATGGAAAGAAAAGTCCGCTCCATGTGAAAGAATCTTTCTATGATTAGGCTTAATTTATATACCTACAATGATCAGCTCCCCTAATTATAAAAGCATCTCCAGCCAAGTAACTTGCAGTTGTAAATGTAAACGTGATACAATCTAACCTTTATCCCTCACGCTTGCCACTGAAACAATAGTTTATCCAACAACCTGTAACAGTATAAGCTTTCTTGGAAACACAATGATCATGTTACAGCCAAACAGAGTGCATATCCAAGTTATTTTGGAAACCAAACATTGTTTCTAGGAATATAATGCAAACAGACAGTATGTAAATACATTTCAAGTACTTTTTTTTTTAACTGTCCCCCCTCCCACCCCCACCAAAGTTCATGAACAGAAGCTTCTGCTATGGAATAAAATAGTGTCATGTGGTTGGTTGAAACATCCCACTTGGTCTCCTGACAAGGGTACCTATTTGACATCACCAGAACAGGAGCCATTATCCCGGTTTGCATTTGAGTAAATTGAAGCTTGTGGAATTGAGTGACTTTCCCATGGTGCTGTCTCTCGTCCCCACCTCTCTGACACTTCTGTTAGATATTTAGCTCTTTGTTTGTTGTTGTATAGGAAGGGAGCTAATCTTTCTGGTCAAGCCTAATGTTCGCGTTCTTGCCTAAGAATAGATTATTTCTCAGAACACTTCCATCACAGAAAAAATAATTACACAGAATTTACTGTGGATTGTCTGCCTCATGAAAAAATTTAACCCAGGCTCAGAATTTTCAAGAGAACTCATATCCCAAAGCATGGATGAAAAAATAATGGGTGAACACTATCATCTCGGTTCCTGTTAACTCTGGAAAATTGGTCACATACTGTTTTTGAGGCGTCCAAAGTAGATTCTCCGTATTTTCTCCGGTATTACAATCGTCAACAGTGTTCAGCCGGCCAGTCCAAGACTGAGTGCTTCTCGAAGTCCTCGTGTTTTTCCCTCTCTGCTCTCCTCCCAAGACCCACTTGAGCAGCTGCATGGACAGCGAGTTACCGTTTCTCATTAGCAGCACATGAGTGGCAGTGGAGTCCATGCCACCTCATGGTCAATGCCTCCCCACAGGATTGGCTTTATTGGATGGTTTCTACCTTGTTCTGTTTTGCTAAATCACAATACATTCTAAGTATTCAGCTCCTGGATTCATCAGAGTATTTTCCAGTAAAAGCACATTTTCCAGCCACAAGAAAGAAGGTTATGATGAACCACACCGAAGACGCTGACGCATATGGGTCTTCCAGCTGGCGGAAGTGGCCGCGTGGTGGTTCTGAGTGTCGCTTGGGAAGTTATAAAGGGGTGACTGCCACAGGGAAAGCAGCACTTTCTCCTTTTTTGGGGAGTGGCTTCCTCAAGAAAGTGACTTTACCAAGCTACTCCATGGGGGAGAAACGTGAGCTGTTTCAGGATTAGCCATATGTGCTGTGTGGTTACATTTGGCTCACGGTGACTCAGCATACTGGTTTGGATTTGTTTTTATTTCTTTCCTACTTTAGGAACTAAAACTCGAGGGAAACTCTGGGGGGGAGGTGAAAAAAATGCAGTGACTTTGAGAAAAGGGAGTGCCAGTGAGTCACAAGGGTTGATGAGCTCTGATACCCCCAGCAGGCAAGTCGACCCTGGAGCCTTGACTGTCTCCCCTGTGAAACAGGAACAATACTCACTTGCAAAGGCACACTCGTCCTTGGCACTGCATTCAGGGCTTTTGCTATCAGGGCTTGCAGGGCTCCTTAATACACTGCCAGTTGCTCTAAAACAAAATAACAGTCTAGGTGTGACTCACTAATGAATCCACATACATAAATATGTTTAGACTGAAGACATGTCGGGTCACATTTACTATCTGCTGTTTTGGGAAGTCAGTCTAGGGTTTGCCTAAGAAAAGCTTTATACCTTCTAGTCAGAAAGGCAGCTATGTCCGACCCAGAGCCCTTTAAGTTAATTTGAAGTCTTGTGGGTTAAATGCAAAGAAAAAACAAAAACAAAAACTAAACAAAGACCACAGAGAATACCCTCTTCCCTTTCCGAAAATCAAGGAGAAATGAGAAAAAGGAAAAATAAAAAGACCATGCATTAGAAATGAAAACCCTTGACTTGGACCCAAGATTTAAAAAGAAGTCAGAAGTACTCACTTTTCTTAATCTCTCCACATACATGCAGAGTATAGAAGCAATAATCTTATTTTTATAAAAACAGATAGTAACACTCTGACTACATGGAGTGTTCGGGCAAATAATTATTTTGGAAAGCTGGAGCTTTTTAGTTAGGCAAGGGTAAATCTCCTAAACACCACCATGAGAAAATATTTTTGATAATAATATTCCACATAACAAGTGCTCCCATTATGTTTTTTATTGTCAGTTTTAAAAATCAATTATAACAGCAATATGCAATCAATATAAGGTTAGTTTATATAATAAATGTAATAAAGAAAGCAAAAAAGTTGCTCCACTCCATGACCCAGAAATAATAACCTTTTTTTTTAAACCTTAGAGACGGGGTCACACGTTGTCACCCAGGCTGGAGTACAGTGGCATATTCACAGCTCACTGCAGCCTTGACTTCCTGAGCTCAAGCAACCTTCATCTCAGCCTTGTGAGTAGCTGGAACTGCAGGTGGAGACCACCAGGTCCGGCTAATTTTTAAAACATTTTTGTAGAGATGGGGTATTGCTAGGTTGTCCAAGCTAGTTTTGAACTCCCTGGGCCCAAGCAATCCTCCTGTCTCAGACTCCCAAATTGCTGGGACCACAGGCATGAGCCACAGCACCTGGCTCCAATAACTAGCCTCACTATTGTCCTCCTTCCTGTTAAAGAGAACTCTGAACATCATTCTCATGTTCTCACATTCTCACCTGCACCATGCTCTGGGGAGATGACAATGTGGTCTCTGCTTTCCTGGAGTTTTCATCCCAATAGGACATGCAGCAGACACATGGGGATACACGTTATATGGGCTTGATAGTGATTTTTGGGAAGAAATCAGTCTTGGTGCTCATGTTGGGGGTAAAGGCAGACAAGCGTGCCTAAGCAAACAGCTTAGGGGGGCTTTTTGAGGAGATAGCATCTAAGTAGTGGTCTCAGGAATGAGGAGGGAGGGAGGAGAGTTCCAGGCAAGGGAAGCCCGGTGTCTAGAGCTGACTTGATGAACCAGAGAGTGGCCAGGGAAGAACTTCAGGGTGTAGGCCAGTATGGATCGGTCTTTCAAGGCTTTTCAGACTTGGTTAAAGAGCTTGTTTCTTTTTTTCCGGAGGGGTCATATGAAGCCATGAAAAAAAAGGACTGAAACAAGAAAGAAAATGAAGCCAGGTATGACTTGGTAACGGAATAGATGATGACTCCATTGGAAAACAATGGCTGGGAAAGGAAGGGAGGGGTCTACAGGGGCCTAATGGCTTGGGTTCTCTACGTTAGAAGCGCCACAATTTTAAGACACCTGGTTGGGAATGGTGTGCAGGGGATGTTGAGAGCCTGGAGTCCAGGGAAGAGATAGAGATACATAGCTGTGAGTTATTGGCATGGCCCCGATACCCACAGTCATAGAAATGAATGTGGAGAGAGAAATAAGAAGGTTTATAATTATGCTCTAAAAAGTCAACAGCTAGAGGTCAGGTTGGAAGAAG
>CAUYQG010154567.1:0-28609 GCA_963574415.1 Tarsius wallacei
TAGTTCCAGCTACTTGGAAGGCTGAGGCAGAAGGATCGCCCGAGCCCAGCAGGTCGAGGCTGCGGTGGCCGGGAGCAGCCACTGCACTCCAGTCTGGGCGACAGAGTGAGACTCCAACTCAGAAAAAAAAAAAAAAAAAAAAGGACTCAGATTAAGACCTCTGGCAGGCAAGAGTACCTAGCTAGAATTGTTGTGTTTGATTTTATTTTTGTAGTTAACTTCTGTTGTGACAAAGTGGTACTGGTTTTTCACTAATGTTCTGATGAAAATATTTTTATAAAATGAATTTAAGTAAAACAGAAAGTTAATTTTAAAAATTAATAGTCTGAAGTTTGGGACATACTGTTGTCATTTTGAGGGAGCAGTGAAAGGATTTAAGCAAGCTAGTAAACTTGTTCTTTTGCTGACAGCAGCTTGGAGAATAGAATAGAGAGGTCATGAACGGAGACAGAGAAGTCAGTTAGGATGCCATTGGAATACTATGGGCAGAGATGATGTGGCCATGACTAAGCTTGCTGATTAATTACCAACCTTTCCTAGTGCTACTTTCCTCCATCATTCTGCAAGGAGATCCTCACGGTTCCCCAGGCCTAGGTTCAGGGCTAAATCCTGAAGTAGTTCTGAAAGCTGGCGATGTATAGTCTTTAAGTAGCTGCTGCCTGTAAGTGTTAAAGGAGGACTTGGAGTGAAGGTTAGAATAGTATTCGATCATTTTCAGTAACTAAACTCATTATGGAGTATTATTTAGAAACTGATGCAATCTTAAATTTTTACTAATATATTTTTATTAATATACACTGGCAATCCTAGCTTTAATATTTGATTTTTCAAGTATCTCTCATTCTAACCTGTGTTCTGTCCAGAATAGTCCTTCTATCCTGTCACTCTCCAAACTCTTCTGCCTCAGGCCTAGGGTAAGCAGCTGAGTTCTCTGGATTCTCCTCCAAGACTATAGGCACATCTAAGATAAACACATTTTAGAGTCCTTTTTGGGAGGTGTAAAACTCCACTCTCCTTTCCTCCCTTTCCAGCTGCTTCTGGCCATTTAGAGGGTACAATTTGACTACTCTGGTCCATTGCAGGAGGATGTAACAAGGGTAGGTTATTCCTATTGTCAAATTTGTGCTGAGGAAGATGTGTCCTAGCTTTGTAGAACTGAAACTAGGAGTGAGTCATCTTGAAGAAAAAGATGTTTCAATAACAATGCTCCTCATCCATTTTTTAACTTTGAATTTACAAAGTGTTTCTATATACATTAACTCACTGAAGACTGTAACAACTCTTTAAGATAGCATGGTAGGTACTCACTAAATATCTGTTTAATAAGTGACTGTTTATAATTCAAAAAGGAGAATACTGAGGCTCACAGAGGTTTCCCAAGGCTTACAGGTAATTCTGTAACTGTAACTTGAATCTAGGTCTCTAGTTCTTCGCCTCACTCCATATGTCTTGGTCTTGAACTGAAAGAGTCTATTAACAGATGGTGTTTAGTGTCTATGAAACTATTAATACCAGAATTCTGATATATAATGAATCAAATAGGATTTTGTGGTCTGGGCTGAGGTCTTAACATGTATAGATAACACTGTTCCAATGGAAAAATCAATTCTAGTTTAGAGCATAATTCATCTGCAAAGTGTGACAACTTGGGTATATATCTGTCTCTCCATATAGATATATATAATAGAGAAATGCTTTTTAATATAATAATTTACATTTATTGATTTAAAAATCATACACATATTTCAATTTCTAGAATTTTATGCTTTATGAGTACCCATATCTCAACATAATACCATGAATTGGAAAGAGTTAGTTGCATATGCCTTGGAAGGCCTTGAAGACCGGGTTCTGTAAGCTTGCTGATGATTATTGACCTGTTTTTCTGGCTTTAGGGGAGGCATGTTAGAGGGAGATGGGATACTTTTTTGAACTATACTCACAAAACCAGGAAAATCTGATACATTCTTTTAAAGGTGATGTACCTCACTCTAATTTTGTGAATTACAGTTGAGGTGAGCCAATGTTATTAAGGTGTGTATTTACTGCGTAGAAGCATTGACTCATGATAAAAGAAAGATATTATTTCCAGAATAAAATAGTTTTTGAGCAAAGAAGTAGCATAAAACTCAGTGAATTATACTTGACAAATGTTTGTTGAATGAATGTATACAAGAATGAAAGTTACTTCAGGAAGATTTATCTAGTAGCAGTGTGCAGAATGGTTTGCAAAAAGAAACTTGTTCATTTCTAACTCAGGGTTTTTACACTTTATGTTCTCTTGGTTTGTAACTTTCTTCCTTCAGAAATTTGCATGGTTCATTCTTTATTTTCTGCTTAATTATCATGCTCAGAAAGACCTTACTTGACTAACCATAGCATTCTTTAATCCTTTATCCTGATTTAGTTTTCTCTATTGTGCTTGTTTCTACCTAAGAATAATATATCACTTATTTATTTGTTTGTATGTTGTATTGTCTGTCTCCTCTGTAGAATGTGAGTTCTTTGAGATTGGGGTCTTTGCTGTTTTTATTTGCTGCTGTGTTCTACAGCTTATATCCAGTACATATTTAGGAATCTGGTCATTGCTAATTAGATTAAGGGAGGACATGTAACTTGGGGTAGAGGAGGAACCTATCTCTATGGGTTGAGCCCATCAGATGTCTGGATAATTTGAATTAAGAGACAAGAAATTTAGTCAGATGGCTTGATTAGAGTTGTAAAGTCATATAGAGTTCAGACTAAGTCTTATCATTAGAATCACATCCATGGAGAAGTTATAGCAGGGCAGAGGAAGAAGCTGACATCCAGAGAGATGGTGGAGCAGTTGTGAAGGGAGAAACTGACAGAAAGGCCATTGGGCCGTGGAGCAAGGGAAAAAGAGAGTAGCTCCCCAAACACCTTCCTGTGATGTAGCCCAGCTGTTATGTCATGCATTTTCTGTTTCTTGTCATTTCCCTACAGGATTTCAGCATAAATATCTGTTTTTGAGCTTCATGGTGTGAGTTTTTCTTCCTTACAACTGCATGTCCTTTGACAGCACAATTCAATAGAACTTCCTATGAAAATGGAAATGTTCTGTATCTGAGTCATCCAATATAATAGTCACTACTCATATATGCCCACTGAACAGTTGAAATGTGGTTAATATGCTTGAGGAACTGACTTTTAAATTTTATATAATTTTAATTAATTTAAGTGTAAGTATCTATATTTGAGTAGAAGCTATCATATTCTGTCATATTGGATCAAAGACAAAGGATCAGAAACAAAAAGCACAGTCAATAAAAGACAATGAAAGATAAGGGAAAAAGGAGGAAAACCATGATGGTGTCATAAAATTCAAGTAGAGGGTGTATCAAAGCATAAAAAACTAAAAGACTGTTAAGGAAGAAAAGGTTTCTGGTAGAGTACCTTTAGTATTATTTATTTGTTTATTTAGTTTTTTGAGTTGGAGTCTCACTCTGTCAGCCAGGCTGGAGTGCAGTGGCCTCTCCCGGAAACCGCAGCCTCGGCCTGCTGGGCTCCGGCAATCCTTCCGCCTCAGCCTTCCAAGTAGCTGGAATTACAGGCGTGCGTTACCACTCCTGGCTAATTTTTTGATTTATTGTAGAGATGAGGTCTCGCTTGCCCAGGCGGGTCTTCAACCCGCTGGTTCAGGCAATCCACTCACCTCAGCCTCCCAAAGCGCGGGATTACAGGCTGAGCCACCGAGCCCAGCTTGTGTTATTTATTTTTTAATTAAAAAATGAATTTTAAACAACAGAGGGTAGGTAAGCAAATCATGAAATAATCTATTCAAAAGGAAACTAACCACTAAAAATGATGAAAGAAAATATTAATGATAGTGGAAGATGTTTACAATGTGTGGATAAGTTAAAAAGAAAATTCATAAAGTAGCATGGCCCTAATTTTATAGCATACAGATGTGTGTAGATCTGTAATTATAGGTGATTTTAATTTTTTTCTTTGCTATTTTATTAACATTAGGAATTATACACAAGGAACATACATTTTTAATAATCAGAAATAAAGGAACACAATAAAATGGCTGTATGTTTTCATGTTACATTATGCACAATGTGATAGTTAAGTACCACTACTAAAAATTTAACCACTGTATTTCTAAAGTTAGTAAAAGTTCCTCACATTTTTCTCCCAACCTCTCTGGACACACACTTTGAGATCTTACTTTATGATTTATATCTGCCATTATAGATATGCTGGCAGTATAGCAGAGATTGTTGAACCTTCTTAATAGAAGACAGAAGACGGTCTTTTCTTTTATGGATTAATCTACATATCCCATAGTCAAAAACCAGGAAGGAACTAATAACTGCTTGGGATTCTTTCCTGTCTTAGAAGTTTGGATTCCTAGGATGTTTCAGTTTAATGCTATACTTTGTAGACCACTAGATGGCTCTCCGTGCTTGTGACCAGGTGAATTCACACAATAAATTCAGCTATGGAATTGTCATTTGTTTTCAGGTGCACATTGAAGTATTTCTTTATGTGTATAACATAATGTGGTTTAGACTCAGATTAACTTCTCCTATAGCATCAACACAATGACATCCCTCTGTGTGTGTATCTGTCTGTCTATCTATCTATCTATATATACCTGCTCCTATCTTATTCACAATTCACAATATGTACAGAAAAATTATTTGTTTAATGAAATCCCTATTTAAGAATCTCTGGTTGGGATTGAACAAATAGCATTCCACAACTAAGCCAGTTGTAATTCTATTAGATAAAGACATGCTGAGTATTTAATGTTGTTTACAAAAATAAAACCTTTTTTTAAAAAAAAATCTGGACATCATTAACACAACTTCTGTTTGGCTTCTAGTTAAGGCCTTTGATACAAAAAACACCAACAGATTACATGCAGGCTGTGCAGTCATCAAAGTACAATAATTTCAGTAAGATCAGCTAATGACCACCCCTAACTGAGAGGCTAGTCATGGCAACCCATTTCTAAGGAATTCCTAAGAATGTTGTTGAAAGATACAGACTAAGCTATTGTTTGGAACTGTACAGACTCAACAAATTGCAGAGTGATAAAAATATTAAAATAGACTACAAACACAAAGGAAAATCTCACCTTTTAATATAAAAGTATCAGAATTTTCAAGTTTCAAAAACCATGTCAAATCTGAGTTTCCAAAAAATTTTTAAGAAAGACTTTTCTGTCTTTATTTCTCCAGTTCTTTGGTGTCAATGCCTAGTTAAAGTGACAATTGGGCTTTTCTAAGTTGTACTCCACTGTTGCTAAAATGTTAAACTGTTATCCTTGAGAGAATAAAATACATCAAGATGTTACTCAGGATTATTGTGGACATGCATGGGTAGTAGTGTATATGCATTACTTTTATGATTAGAAAAGCAATATGCATCTTAAAAGTCCCTAAAAGTTCTGTGCATCAAACAGTTTTGATAAAGTCAGCATCTAACAAAACACAAAAGTTAGCTTTATGGCAAATGCTATAAGCCTTAATAGATAGCGGTGCTACTGTCCCTGAAACTTTGGGTTAATATAAGCCATATTGTTACATAGTTATGGATGAGGCCCATATGAAAAAGCAGAAACTTCTGAACATTCAATCCACGTCAAGTGAGACTCCATCCTTTCTAATAAGAAGCCTAACATTGGGTCGTGATTACTAGTGGGTATAATCACTGTATCTTAGAAGACAAGTACTCAAGCTCAACCTTTCTCAAATTTTTTCTCCAGCTGAAAATTATGTACTCTGAAACAGAACCTACCTTCCAAGGATAAGGGTGGCCAAATCACCTTCTATCTCTTTTTTACCTCCTCCCTGCATAAGTCTGTGTGGGTAAGTATATTGGTTTTGGGTTGTTGCTGTAACAAATCACCAAAAATGTAGTGTTTTAAAACAACAGAAATTTATTCTTTTATTACTTGTGACTGGAGGTCATAGTCTGGAATAGGTTTCACTGAGCTAAAGTCAACATGTTGGCAGAGCTTCATTCTTTCTGGAGCCTCTGAGGGGAGAATCCATTTCCTTCCCTTTTCAGTTTCTAGTGACTGACTTTATTCCTTGGCTTGTGATTCCTTCCTTCACTTTCAAAATGCATCATTCCAATCTCTGCTTTCTTCATCTCATGATCACATTGCCATCTCCCCCAACTCTTCTTGTATTATACTTATAAGGACCCTTGTGACTACATTGGGCCCATCTGGATAATCCAGAGGGACAACCTACCTATCTTAAGGTGCTTAACACAGTCACATCTTCAAAGTTCTTTTTGCCATAGAAGACAACATACTCTTAGGTTCTGAGGATTCAGACGTGGGAATCTTTAAGGGACCATTATTCAGTCTGCCACAGAAAAATAAGCCTGCTCCTTTTTCATAGACTCACAATCTCTTTTCCTCCATTTTTTCTGCCACTTTAAAAAAATTTGCCCAGATGCAAAGTCAAGATTTAGAATTTTAAAATACCACACAATCCCAGCACTTTGGGAGGCCAAGGTGAGGGAATTGCTTGAGCCCGCGGTTTTGATAACAGCCTGGGCAACTTGGTGAGACCTCATTGCTACAATAAGTAAAAAAAAAAAAAAAAAAATTAGCTGGGTGCAGTGGCACATGCCTGTAGTTTCAGCTACTTGGAAGGCTTAGGCGGAAGGAAGGATTGCCTGTGTCCAGCAGGTCGATGCTAGGTTGGCCATGAGCCTGTCACTGCACTCCATCTAGCCTGGGCAAGGGAGTGAGACTCCAACTCGGAAAAAAAAAAAAAAAAAAAAGCCACGCAAACCTGAAGCCCAAGCCTGTGTACTAACCCATTCTTTTTTTTTTTTTTTAAAGAACTAAGCAGCAGGGCACTGGGTATTAATGCATCTATTATTAGTAAAGTGAAACTGTAATTTCTGTTCTATTGTTCCTTGAGTTCCTCGGAGCCTCCTATGAGAAATTAGGGCAGTAGATGAGGAAAGACTTGTGAGTTCCTCTCTATTATCGTCTAATAGAACACAACATTGCTTATAACCACGATGTAACTGCTGCAAAACTCCAACCATCCTGAACCCATATAAAAGAGCAACTAGCTAAAATTGGATCTCAAATTTCATTTCATTGTTAATTAACTTCACACACAAATCTCAGGTGCTTGTGACTCAGATCTCTAAGTATGGTTTCAAAACAGCAGATTTCTTCATTTTTTTCAGGCCTGTCTGCTGGAGCTGGAGGTCTTAAGCCTGAATACTATATACATGTTGAAAATGCATACAGACATTTCCTTGAGATAAATTGGGATACTTTAGTTTTTTTTCTGATTAGTTTTCATCAATCTTGCCATAGTAACATTTGTGCTAAAAGAAAAATCATCACCACCTTCATAAGACCATGCTGTACTTTAGGTATTGTGCTCTCAGTACATTGCATATCTGATGTAGTCTTCACCACAAACTTATGAGATAATCATTATTTATGACTCAAGAAATTGAAACATGGAGACATCAGGCACCTGTTTCTCAAGGTATAATGTCTAGAACGTTGTAGAGCTAAGTCTCATATAGCTCTGAGCTTCTAAAAAATGTAGTTTCTTAACTCTCACCTAATATTTCTTCCACCTATATTATTGTCTCATTTTTCTTATTTGCATTATAAAGGCAATATTTGTCCTGCTCACCTTCCAAAGTAATTGTGAGAAAAAAATGGTAAAATAGATGAGAAAGGACTTTAAAAATTTTATTTATATATTTATTTATTTAGAGACAGGGTCTTGCTTTGTCACCCAGGCTGGAGTGCAGTGGTACAATCATAGCTCACTTCATCCTCAGACACCTGGCCTCAAGTGATCTTCCCATCTTGGCCTCCCAAAGTGCTGAGATTGTAGGTGTGAGCCATCGTGCTGATAAAGAACTTTGATAAATTTAAATGCATTCTACAATTTACTCTTCCCAAAAATATATTTTCATATTGAAGTATTGAAAGCACAGGTGAGAAAGTATGGAGGCATTTTTTTCTCTTACTATTTTTAATTATGTAGGTGATACATGCTTATTTTTAGATAAATGGAAGCATGGAAGAAAAAATGCAGATTTCCATCCTCTAGTTATAATTACTATATATATACAGACAGAGTCTTGCTCTGTCACTCAGGCTGGAGTACTGTGGTGTAATCATAGCTCACTATAATCTCAAAACTGAAACTCTTGAGCTCAAACAATTCTCTTGCTCAGCCATCTGAGTAGCCAGTATGGCAACTGGGCACCGCCACACTCAGCTTCCTTTTTTATTTTTTACAGAGATGGGGTCTCCCTATGTTGCACAGGCTGGTCTCTAACTCCTGGCCTCAAGCAATCCTTCCTTCTTGGCCTCCCAATGTTCTGTGATTATAGGCATGAGCTACTGTGTCCAGCCAATATTTTTATAAATAAAGTTTCAGATTTTGCATTTTACAGAAACAAAGTCACACTTTACATACATTTTTGTAATTTTTTTTACCTCTTTGTGTCAATAAATATATTCTCATTTTGAATGATTGCATATTACTCCATTATAAATATATATCATGATTCAGTTAATTAAATTTCCATTGTTGAACATTTAGTATATACTTTTAACAAACCTGGAAGTAGATCTCTGTCTCTTTTGTCCCTTTTTCTGGGATATTACAAAAGTAGTGATGGATGTGATCCATTCTTTGGTTGCAGGCCGACAAAGATACTAAGTTCAAAAGGAGCTATTAGTCTTTTTTCCTTCTTGATGACTTTTCACTTCCTACAATGCTCAGCTCTTTCTACTTTTCTGTATTTTGTCTAAGTATTATCATCTGCCTTAAATTGCTGTTAGGAGGATTACATAAACACATTTGTGAAGAAGCTTTGAAAAACACAAATTCTACAAAAATATATGATTAAAAATTTTCCTAAATCTATGTTTCAAATGAATAATGATGAGGCATAGTTCGGCCTGATTAAAAAGGGAGTCATCTGCTGTATTCTTTACCACTTGACCCCTTGAAGGCTCATCTCCTTTACTAAATCAGCCCTAGCCAATCAGTTACCAGCCTTTCAGTGTCAGGGTTTATTCTTGATGACATAATGCCAGCCCAGGTCAGGAATCAACCTGCTCCCTCAATGCAGGAGACCAAATACAGCTGACATTCTTCCCTCAAAGTGCATAAATATTACATAGTTAAAAAATATCTGAAAATTTGGCTGAGGTGTCAGAGAGGAAGTGGGAGAGAGTTGGCTTACTCTAAGTTCACCCCTTCTCCATTGCTCTTTTCTTTCGTGAACTCATAAAGAAAATATTAGAAAAAGACAACTAACTGGGTGGCTTAAAGATTTCTATTAGTTTGTCATTCATGTATACACTCAAAAAACAATGTGGTAAATATTAGACGATGTTCTTTCTTCTTATCTAGTTTTATAGTTACAGCATTACATCTCTGGTGCTGTATAGTTCCTCTGCTCTTCTGCGTATATGGCAGTAGCTAAAAAAGGCAGAAGAAAAGACAAGGAGATTTCTCATCTCTGTAATGAGCAATACCTGTTATGAGGGCCCCATGTGGTTGTCTAAGGCAATGGTTCTCAAAGTAACTATTCTGCAAATTGTTATGTGTCCATGATAATATAAGAAGCATAGGCCAGCATGAACCAACATATTGCTTTCTTTATCAAAAAAGACTTGCTATAAAAAAAGTTGAATGAGCCAATGTGTCCTTAGTGGTATAGTTGGTGGAATGGGAGGGGGACTGGGGTAGTCTCTGTATGGCTGTAGTCTTATGAATGATATTTTGCCTTAGAAAAAAATTTGAGAACATTATGAAGGACCAACATTTCTCAAAAACCTTAGGCATCTTATTGAAGTTTCTATGGAAGACAGTAAGGTTCTAGATGCTGTGTTAGATGTGCCATAGGTAAAAAGTTACCATTAATACTGAAATAGTACTATAACATGTCTTCTTTTCCCAGGCAAGTATACCCTACTTAAGAACCTGGTTCTCTTTTTCCCCCATACCTGCTTACTATTATTTAGAGAGAAAAAAAGGAGGGGAGAGCAAAGAGGAAGGTGGGGGATAGAGACATGTTACATGTGACACACTAATTTGATTAATAATTGCTAATGAAATATTGAAGGACTAAGACTTAATTGATTCTTATCTAATCATGATCAACACATCTCCACTAGCTATTTGGCTAACACTATAAAGTTTTTCAAAGTATTTTCACTTTTTCATTTGAGTCACAAAACAACTCTGTTAGACTGATAAAGTACCTTATTTTGATTGATAAGTGTAGATGCTCAGAGATAGTCACTTGCCCAAGAATACATAGTTAGTAAGATGCGGAAGTGAATTGGGAAATTTTCACCACTATTTGATGTACTTTCCAATACATTTGGACTTTTTTAAACTAATGTGATTGGAATTTGGGAATATTAATGAAATAAAATGTAATGGTACAAAATCCATGATGCCTTCTACAACAAAAGAAGATAAAACACTAAGGAATTAGGCATTGAAATTTATCTTAGCTTAGCTGATTCAATCATAAATTAACTCTAAGATTTAATGGTCAATCAAGTAAATCAAGAGCAAATATATTCTTTATGGATTAAGTGACACTCCTGTGGTAAGCACAAGGAAAAGTGGGAGAGACTAATTGCTAATAAATGGTGTTAGTTTCTTCTGCTCTATTTATCTAGAAAAATAAATATTTTAAATAAATAAATGAATAAAAAAATCTTCCAAAGTAATCCCACATCTCTGTTCTTCAAGAGGAACCTATAAAATATCACTACCTATGAAAAGTTTTGCATCACTTGACATTTAATTTGAAATCATTTATCTTCAAGTCAGCAACAATTAGGTGCTACTATTAGCCATTCATCATGAATTGCAGAAGAACACATTTTCCCCAGAGGAGAGAGAACTTGGCTTTGCATAGAGCAAGTCAAGGAAAACCAGCACTTTTGAGAACAGATGTTTTAAAAATAAATGTCCTTTACTGTTCCCTCATGAGACACCTAAACTCTGTAGTAGTATCATTGTTCTGTCCTGTATCATGCAAAAGTAGTGCTGTGTTAGTCAATTTCTAATAAATAGGCTTCAGACTTAGTCCTGTATTGTCAGAGAAGATAGACCACTTATATTTCCATAGGAAAGAAAGTATTAATTTGTTACTACATATGACTGATAAAACAGGCAAAGTTGTGGTTGATACTTTCAACAAGAGTTGAAAATATTAGTGTAGTCACTTTTGAATTGCATGGGTTTGGGTCGGTGCCAATTATGTAACTTCATTAACTCTGCCTAATGGGACTGATAATGGAATTAACATGAAATACATATTTTAGAGAAAATTGTGTTTATCACCACCTCAGCAGGTAAATTTAAAAATGTTAACTTTGAAGAAACTACACAAAACCTCTAGATGAAAAAGTAGAATGGAAAGAGAAAAGAAAGAAAGTATAACTGTAGGAACTTCATGTAACTTAAATGTAAATTTTACTAGGTTCATATGCAGCATCATTATTTGAAGGTCACAGAACTAGAATTTAAAACTAGGAAGTGATCATTTTGATAAGATGGGTTAGCCTCAATTGAAGATTTGGGTATGGCAGTGAAGTCAGAAATATTTTTTGATGGAAACATGCCTTCAACCCATTCTATGTGTAATGTTGTATTAAGCTTTTATAATGTAGTAATAATAAACACATGTTTTCCAAAAGTACATAGTTAACTAACTCACTTTTAATGAATTTACTGACTGGAGGAAGTTGGTCCCCTCCAAGTTGATGATCTTATGTGTTTATGTTTTGAATAAATAGTATTTTGAAATAAAACTATTATGCTTTTCTCAGGGGTCTGATCATCTCAGTGGTATCTCCTTCTATTCAAGACTTGTGGCAGGATGTTACTAAAACTATTACTTATTAATTAAAACCTTCATATGAAAGAAATCAGCAGCACAAAGGAAAATGAGAGAAAACAGCTGTTGCTGCTCCTACTTTAAATGATATTTTGACTTGTTTGAATAAGAGAAACAATTGTATTTTACTTGGGTGTGTGAACAAGTCCACTTGCTTCTAGAATCCTTCATTCAGGCATTGGCACACAATCAACGAATTAGGTCACTGGGTAGTAAATTCCAAGGACAGTGGCTAGATTAAGTCAATTTTATTTAATGTGTAAAATGACTTCGACATCCTTTTATATTTGGGAAGTTTAAAAAAATTACATCAGTGTATCAGAGGAATGTCCACCTTTTAGTAGAAGCAAGGGAAAGATCAGTTATTATTTTGCTTAAAGCAGATTATGGTCATATCCTAAAATTACATATTACAGTGACTTGGCATTGAACAGGACATTCTTAATATAGAATATTATAGAATGACATTTAAATGATATACTAAAAGCAAGACAAGTCAGATATATTTGAATTTAAAATACAAATGGAGATGAAAGAAAATGTCCTCAGTTGGACAAACTAGATGTGAGTTTATGTAATAACCTCTCCCTTTCAAGATGTACCATGAAAGTAATAGTGATGACAGTGATTTAAATATGTTTTTGAATTGAAATTCAGAAGTAAATGTGCTTGACAGAATATTTGTTGTCAGCTTGCCCATGGAGGACTTCCCCCCCCCCCCAGTGGTCTTAAAGTTTTGGAGTTTACTGATTCTAGATTCTGCTTTATGGTTTTTCTGGTCCCCTTGTTGTAATGTGCTGTATACTGCACACATTCATTATGGAAAACAATTTCTCTGATAACTAGGGGACACTAATTTGGGAGGAAAATTCTTGCTATGTAAGACTCTTACCAAATAATCTACACGTAGAAAGGAGTCTGGTGACTATGACCACTATTGGCAACTTATGAAGTATTAGATAATAAAGAAGCAATGATGAGAGGCAAGTCATGCTGACTACTGCGTTTTGTTAGATTTGATTCTGCATATATATTAATAATGGTGCACCCTATGGATGCAATTTCATGTTTATAACACTTTGGCCACTGGCAGCATTATGCACCTGTGTTTTCCATGCCTTCCCATCTGCTGCCTACAGCCATTCAGACTCAGGTGACAGAAATATTTTAGATAAAAGTTAATTACCCTGTACTCTGCAGATCAAATATCTATAGTTCAGCATTAAAAAGAAATCTTCTGAAAGGAGCTTGTACTCACGCTTCCTAAGATTAAAAACATAAGACTTATTTTTCTAGAAAAGGAAATCTAGTACTCCCTTGATATTTAATGCATAGATTCAATCAACTTTTCAATGTATTGATATATTGCCCTTACTCATTTTAGTTTTTATCTCTACATATATATCAAAAGTGGAATAAGAGAGATTAGAAATATTTATGTTTTTCCACCTAAAAGAGTGGAGTGAAAATGACGTAGAGTCAAAAATCCTCCAGGGTTAGGACTCTTCCAAGTACACTGACCAATGCTGATTAAGCCCCAGAACTTTCCTTAGTTTCTCAGTCTTTAAAATGGGGCCAATTCCAATTACCTATTTGCTTCACAAATACTCTGTATAATGCTGACTACAGTTTTTGACACCATGTAAAAGTAGTGAACAAAATGCAGAAAACTCTTATTGCTAAAATGATCCTATCTTGTCCTTGAGTATTTGTCTCCTCATCATTACTCTTCAGTGGTTAAGTTCACAAATAGCCTCTTTAATTGAACACATATTTAGTTTTCTTTTTTTTTTAGCTGATAGGAAACTAAATCATTAGATTCTTATTCCTTTATTCTTAGATAATGGGAGCAGAAATAGGATGAACAGAGCAACAGCTTACCAGTCTCTGAGTACACATCATGTAGAAGGAAGATAGGGACAAAGAGATAATCCCCAAATGAATCTCCACATTCATTTTTATGCTACTATATGTTTCAAATTCTGTCCAATACTCAAGGCTAATTGGTCACTCTTTTTTATTTATTGATTCTGTACTAGTTGTAGATTTTCTGTTTACTCTAAGGAATTCAGAGAGATGTGCCTTCTTTCTTACACCACCCCTTAAGGTTCAGGCACACCTACCGAAGGAATCAAGGAGAGCAGATGCTGCTTTTTCCGCCACATGCTCTCAGAGTTCCTCATGGGAGTGTAAGACTCCCGCAGAGCTAGGAATACCCCACCCCCAACCTCCGCGCTGGCTTTCAAAACCTTGACCGCTCTCCACGGTCCTGAATCTCGACTTCTACTTCCGTCGGGAATCTAGATTTCTCCCAGCTGTACAAAACATGAAGATTTTTGTTCTCGTATTCCTTCCATCTGCGACCCCACCTCGCATTTTCTTTCCATCCGCGCTTTAAATGTTTTATTCTACTTCTACTGTGGTCCTTCTACCTACCTCCTAAGAACATATCGAGCCCTTAAACAATAACAAAGTTATGAAGCACCAAGTCCCCCCGGGCTTCAACCGGCCCTTTTCTCTCCCCCACGCTGCGGCCCCGGCCCCCAGCAGCTCCTATCTCCACTCCACGCGCCAGACTCCTCTCACCTGACTCTCCCGCGGAAACTCGTGGCGCACGATGCTGATCACTGGAATGTGCAGGACCGAGCTGACCAAGTCGAGCTCCATCATCTCGCCCTGGCCCTGAGGGAAGGCAAGCAGCGCCGACACCCCTTGCACCACCACGGTGTGGCACACACTTTGCAGAAAGGAGAAAGGGTCACTGCTCCATGGCGAGCTAGGGGAGGAGAAGGGCAAAAGCGGCAGATCGCCCAGGCCCGCCTCGATGGCCATCACTACTTCCAAAGACAGGTTGTAAGGCAGTAGCCCTTCCACGCGGTTCAGGTTGTCCACGGCGAATAGGAGAGCGTCCCGTGGCCACAGGGTCTCGGCCCCAGCGCCCTCCCCGGGCTTCCGGGCGACCGGCGGCCCCCGGCCATGCAGGGTGCTCCCCAACCAGCGTGCGCCGGGTGAGGGCGCCGGGGGCCGCCAAGTCCCTGGCTCCGGCTCATCCCGCTGGGCGCCTGCCCGGCTGCTGTCCGGAGCGCGGCTAGCCGCGCGGGGGGCCGTGGTCCAGGGCTGCAAGTGCACCGCGCCCACCCTCACCGCGTGCCCGATGCGCTTGAGGATCTGGCAGGGCTGCGGGTGTGAGGAGGAGCCGGGCACCCCGGCTAGCACCAGTGCGCAGGGCGGCGGCAGCAGCAGACAGACCCTGCTCAGCAGCCACCACAAACTCAGTCTCCTCATTACTGAGACCCGCAGGGAGAAAGCGCGCCCCCTCCTGCGACCGACTCGCCCCTCTGCGGCCGTCGCCTGAGGTCTCCAGGTTCCGCGCGCAGCTTCGCTAATGTGGGTGAAGCGGTCCCGGGAGCTGGAGCGATCTCTGGGTCATCCAAGTTGGAGCCTAGTGCGCCCTCGGCAGTCTGTGATCCCGCGCCCGGGTCCCTCCGCCTGGATTCCCCTGCCCGCCCAGTCACCGCACGGTGCGGGGCGGGCGGGTCGGCGCCTGTCACCCGCGGCTTGGGCGCCTGTTCCTTGCCCGCCCCATCTGCAGGGCGCCTGGGGCACTGCGTCCGGCCGGGAGAGGCGGCTGGGCTGAGAAGCAGCCGGAGTTCCGACGGGAGGCGGTGACAGAGGAGCAACGCTCTCACTTGGATTCTTTTCCTCCCAGGCAAGACCCACTTATTTCCTGGGGTCGCGTTGGAGAGGGCGTTCACTCCCGGAGTGCAGAAAAGAGGCAGCCAAATCCGCCTTGCTCCACTGTCAGCCACCCTCTTGCTGGCTCTCTCAGCGCTGACTTCATTTTCCGTCTTCCCTAGCTACTTCCTCTCTTCTTCTCTTTCTTTATTTTTCCGCCCAGTCGCCACCTCCGCTTGCTTTCTCGGAGGAGCAACGCGACTGGCCAGCAAAGGGTGGTTCTGCTCTGAGTGCCAAAGTTCTCCCCGCCTCAGTCGACGCCTCCCTTTTGCCGAGCCCTGGCGCCTGCCTGTCGCTTGGCTGCGCTAAACGCCCACTGTTGGTGAGATTCTCGAGTGGCACGTCCTGCGCCCCTGGAAAGCCCTCTCCCCTGAAAGGCTGGGAGTGGAGTCGTAGTTTGCAAAATTCCCCGAGACTTAAGAGGGAAGGCACTACGAGCAGAGGAGAATTCTGAATTCAGAGTCGTGCCTGAGGTGTCTGACATTCAGTGGTTCACTGAAGTAGGTTCAAAGAGGCTGTGACTTAACCAGCTTCTCGATATGTCGCTTTAAAGGTTTTTCTAGCTAAGGGTATTAAAGCAAGAATTATTTACACATTTAATCTCCTCAGCTTCTTCCTCTCCGGCATATGGGCCTTTGCGTTTTTTAAGGATCCCTATGTTTTTAGGTTCTCAGAATTAAAGCAAAGATAATTCAAAGCCATTCTTTGTTCAAGAAATTAAAGAGGTTCAAAATACTTTTAGAGTTTCAAATACAGTCAACAGCAATTCCTGGTTTAGACCAAGAGTCCCCAGATCACTGTTTCTAAGTCATTTCATTTGTATGGTAATACATACATCGAGGTCAATGAGTCATGATCAAATCTTTTCCTCCATCATCTGAATAATATGGAACTAGAAGGAAAGGATAGAGTTAAGGGCCGTCTAGTGGTTTCCACACATACAGTGGATTAATTTTATTTCATACCACAGTATCATTTAGAAGAGAGGTGGAAGACAGATATCCATGGGGCAGAGCAAACACTGGGGATCAGCATTTCTGAATCTAATACCACTTCAAGAGAACCATGACCTTGGCAATTTATTTCACCCGACCTTGCCCTGATGTTTGGATCTTTTAAATTGTTATGCAAATACAGCTAGCTTTTAGCTCTAGAGAGTTGTTTTGATTCATGAGTTAAAGTTTCCATCATGCTTTAAATCCTGGGATGAAGAGGCTCTAGCTAAATAAAAATCCCAAGAAGGTTGCAAAGTGAATGTTGTTTTCCTCAGCACAGACCTTTAAAAGCATCTTGGGGCAAAATTTACCAGACATTTAAAATAGTTTTTGCAAGACCGAGTGGCTAGAGAAGAAAGGCCTCTATGAGGGAAAAGTGAAAATCATAGTAGAGGCTGAAGCAGGATGGAAAGGGACCCCCCTGTAGCCCTAGAAAGCATCTCGTGAATGGAGATAAACTGCCTTTAGCCTGCTGGAAATTCCCACTGATTGAGGATCCCACTGATTGAGGTCTGAATAAGAAAAGAAGTTCGTAGTCCTTGCATGGCGTGAAGACTGGGGATCTATTAATTGTATAGTAAGGAGGTGTATTTGTCTGTGTTTGATTTTCTGTATGTTGAAAAGCGTGATGTTCCAGGTTATGAGGATGTCTCAGAGGGATAACCCTAGTTTTTGGCATTACACATCTGTTCAGATTATATTCCCAAGAAAATTCATGATGTTGGAAAATACTTTGATTTGATCACTAATGGTGTCCTAGAATCACTGTATATGCTTTAGGCCTCTCACAAGTTCATGACTACCTTGAGGAAATGGATGAATTGGTCATTCATAGAAGAGATTATCACCAGCTTTCTGGGGATAATACTGCCCCAGGTCATGATAAAACTAAATCATGTGAATATTGAGTGGACAATGAAGCACAGTCCTTCTTTCTTGTGCTTTCTTTTGCTTATTTACTGGACTTTTCAATTGTGATACACCAGTTTCCTTTCTGGTTTTTTTTTTTTTTTTTTGATTTTTCTGCTTGGTTCTCTTTTCCCATATCAATATGGTCTAAGCATCTCTGACATGCTTCTTCTCTCTCCTTTCCCCACATTTTCCCTTTCTCCTTTTCCTCCTTTTTCATGTGTCATGGGCCATAATTTTCAAAGCTCTTTTAGATTCACTCAATCAATTCAACAACTAATTATTAAGTTCCTGCTTTTTGTCAGCCATTGCTGTAGAACTAGCCTGGAAATAGGTAAATAAACTCTAGTTTATGGAAGTTGAATGTACCCTTTTCTACAAAGTCACATAGTGACAAATGGACAAAATGCTAACATAGAGCTTATATTCTAGTGGGAGAGACAGACAACAAAACATACAAATAAGTAAATGCAAGATATGCTAGTTGGTGCTAAAAAGAAAAATAAAGAAGTGAAGAGGAAGTGTTAGGAGGAAGGTGGGTTGTACTTTTTGGTAAGAAAGCTGGGGAAAACTCTCTTAATGGAAGGTGAAGGTGTGATTCATGTGAATACTCAAGGTGAAATTTTCCAATCAGAGAAAATAGCAAATGCAAAAGCCCCAAGGAAGGTGTGTTTCTGGAATGTTCGAGGAAGAGTGAGGAATCCAGAGTGATTGGGACAAAATGATCCAGGGTGAGTGGTAGCAGATCAGGTCAGAGAGGCAGTGAAGTGGTGGCAGATAATATAAGCCAATGAAGAACTTTAGCTTCTACTCTAAAGGATATGAGAAGGCATGAGGGCAGGAGGAGGATTAAGCAGAAGAGTAAAGAGCTAATGTTTCAACAGGATCAATATAGCTGTTCTATTGATAATTGATGAAAGATGGATAAGAGTGGAAACCAGAAGAGGAGACTTGAGGCTATAGTATTACTGTCAAATCATAAAACAACTTTGCTATGTTTCTATGATTATTTACATTCTAAGATGAGGAATGAGAAAAGCTATTTGAGAAAAGCTGAGTTATTTGCACAAAATCATCACATAGTAAATGACATTGTAGTTTCAAAATTTTAAGTTCACACCAACTGCATGGGTGGTAGTAAAAATCAATCAAATTTCAAAATTAGCTCACTCTTAGAAGATAAATCTTTTTTTAAAATTACCTGATTCAAAATGAGAACTACTAATTTAATAACCCATGTTGGAGAGTCAAACAAACAAAAACAAATCCAAATGCTCGCAATTTAAAATGTGCTTTTGTGCACATCTGTGCTTTCTGATACCAGCAATGCGTGGACAAAAGCTGAGAGATGTTGGAGATAGTCCAGGAAAGGCTACAGTAAAAGATGCTGTGGGAATTAGCAGCTAGATTCTCTTCTCAGCAATGTTTTCCTATGGGTATGACATTTAATCTCCCAAAGCTGCAGCTTCCTCCTCTGTATGGTGGTTGTGGTGACAGCTCTTGGCAGTAGTCTACATAGACATGGCAGTGTGCAGACTCTTGTGAACCTTGTCAAGTTGCATGGGAATGGGAGGCTTCTTGTAGGGTTAACAGTTCAGTCATGTATTTATAATGGTTTGGAAAATTATCATCCCCCCCCATACCTTGTCATATTACAAGCTGTATCCACATCTAGTTTTGTTTTTGTAAGTGGCCATAATATTAAATGGCATGTTCCTATTTCAAGGTTATAATAGTTCCTATGTAGTTTTTTTTTTTTAAATCAACATTCAGATGAAAAATATGCTCCACCCTAGCTAATGCATACCCATAAGTCCAAAGTGTGGGTTCTTCCACATCAACTTGTTTCTATTGCCAAGGACTCTGTTGTTGTCAGAATCTTTCTGGAAAAAACAACCAAACAAAAAGAATGTGGATCTTTTAGAGAAGATATGATAGCAGGATTTTAGGAGGGAATGATTCTAGAAAAAAAATCAGGTCAGTTTAGAGGAGCAGACCCTAAGGACCTGTCTATCAAAAGCCTAATTATTTTTTTCTCATCTCTTCAACTTTAAAAAAAGCTTATATTGGCTTGATACCTTGTAACACTGTCCTACATTCTACTAATTGGCATTAATTTTGGCAATGATTATCCTCTTAAAATGCAAATAACTCATAATTATGGCACTACCACTCAATCATAGATTAGTATAAATTATTTTACCCTGATTGTTATAAAATTAATAACCTATTAGGATTTAGAGGGAGGAGAGAAGAGCAGGAAGAAGTTTATTTTGCATTATAAAGAATTTGGGAACCTAGGAGACTTTAGGAAAGGCTTTCAGAAGATGGGCAAAAATTATGAAATCTTCATTATCCTAGAGATTTTATCTTGAATGACTTCTACATGCCAGGCATATTGCATACATGATCCGAGTGAAATCTCACTGAAAGATTTTTGGATAGTTTAGGGAACTGGAGACAGGATAAAATCAGCCGTAGAAACTAAGGAAATGGGGTAAAAAAGAGGAAGTAAAAATTTAGGTTTTTTTGTTCTAATTAATATATTGCCTAGGCTTTGCCCTTATGCTGGAAAATGTAAAGGAAAGTGTCTTTTCTCTTGCATCATATGATCACCTACACCCAGGAAAACAAACTAAGGCCAGGGCTATTACTTATCTATAAATTAGGAACTGCCAATAAAAGTTGTTTACCTTTCAGCTATAAAAAAGAACATTGTGGTGTCCTCATTCTGGTTATTGTCAGGGGAGTCAGTTATCAGTTGTGACAAGTGCTTGGCCTTTTCAGCATCCACCAGGATTATTAGCTGAGTGTTTGGATTTCCTGATTTCTTCCCTAAACCACACACTAAAGAGAATTCAAATAGAGATTGGACAAACTAATATGGCAGCCTCTCTCAATTGCTCTCTTTTTTGTGTGATATTCATTCCAATTTAGTGTTTATCCGAATGAGTTATGGAATAAAACTTGGCCCATCACAGACTGGGATATTTTAAAAGGACCTTTTTTGTGCTCAATTTATAACTGCAGCCAAAAAAAATTTGGAAATTTTCTAAACACTGACTCGCCTCATGGATCTCATGCCTTGTATCTGTAAAAGCTAGTCTAAGATAGTTTTTGTTTCTTTAGAAAGAGACTTTAAGGAAGACTTTCAGAAGATGTTCAAGAATTGTGAAATCTACATTCTTTTAGAGCTTTTTTTTTTGAGTCAAGGTTTCACTTTGTCACAACCTTGTGGGCTCAGGCAATCCTTCAAAGCAGCTGGGTCTACAGGTGTGCACCACCATGCCTAGCTAATGTTTTGATTTTTTGTAAAGACTGATCTCCATCTCCTAGGCTCAAACACTCCTCTTGCCTTGGCCTCCTAAAGTGCTAGGATTACAGGCTTGAGCCACTATTTTTGGCTAGAGCTTTTATCTTTTTTTTTTTTTTTTGGTGGTGGGAGTCTTACTCTGCCACTGAGAATGGAGGAGTGTGGTAGCATGCTCAAGGTCAATGCAGCCTCGACCTGCTGGACTCAGGCAATCTTTCTGTCTTGGCCTCACAAGTAGCTAAAACTACAGGCCTGCGCCACCATGCCAGGATTTATTGTAGAGACAAGGTCTCACCAAGTTGCCCAGGTTGATTTCAAACCCCTGGGCTCAGGTAATCCTCCCATCTCAGCCTCCCAAAGTGCTGGGATTACAGGTGTGAGCCACTGTACTTGGCAAGAACTTTTATCTTGAGTGACTTCTACATGCCAGTTACTTTGCCTGCTATCCTTATTTTATAGTTGGTGAAACTTAGGTTTGATGAGGTTAAGTCATTTACTGAGCTCTGGGATACAAACCCAGATACAAACCTCCTTCTCCAAAGTCCATGCTCTTTTCATTTCTACTTCCAGCATAAATGGAAGCATCATGATTAAGCCTGGCTGACTGTAGGGCCATTATCCTACTAAAGTACAGCAATGAACATAATTACAAAGTTATTTGATTATTTATTACTTATCAGAGTATACAAATTAAAACTTCAAAAGTTTTAATATTTGAAATAAACTTAGGAAATGTTTTCCTTACTATTTAATAGTACAAATAGGCATGAATCTTGAGCATTTTCTATTCTCTTATTGGTCACATAACATACATCCAAATGTCTTTTGTCCATTTCACATGTGAGATGACTTCTACTTTTGTTGCTGTTTTAAATGTCATTGGTGATATTATTTATAATTCATTTTTTTTTCTTAGGGTCTTGATGCAGCAATCACATACTCTGGACATCAAGAAATATTTTAATATGTGTAAATCTGCATGATTTGGGATGGTACTTCTGGAATGGTCTCCCAGAAAAAAGTTTATTTCTAGGGAAACCCTTACTGTCTATAAAGTACACTGGTGCCTTTTCTTCTTATACTCTAATTGACAAGATTTTTATCTTGATCAAAACATTGAAGAGTTTGCATGGCATAAGCTAGCTCACTAAAAAATGAGTTTGTATATGTTTTGTAGTGTGATGTGTGAGCTTTTTCTAAACAGGGTTGCCTGTCCTCCGTGACATTTATAGTGCTACAACTGACACAGGCAGAAAAAAAAAATCTCATGAGTATGCTGAATCTTCTAGGAACTGAACCACCCTTTGAAATGAGAGTTAGTCATTTAGATATTGTTACTGAAGGAAAAATGACTTCTTCTTGAATTTGAAGTCCCTTCAAGAAACACAATATCTTTTTCTTTTACAGTGCCATCATTGGGTTTAAAAAAACTCCATAAACTCAACAGGACTATCATTGCAACATACACAATGGAGAGCAGGCTAAACACGAATGAAACAATAGCAGCAGTGATTAGCTTATGGTCACATGAAACTCTACCAAGAACTCAATGGGAAAACATTTTCATCCATTAAGAATGCTGATGTATGGATGAGGCAGGATGAAAATATAATCATTACTGTGTTCTGAAATGGTATGATACCTCTCTTTTAAAGAACTTAATACATTGCTCGCAGATTTTTTTTTTTCATTCTTTCTAAGGTAAGAAGAGGGTAAGCATATTAATATATTTACATAACTTTAAATCAATTATGAATAGCAGATGCCTGAGGCAGAGTCCATAAATGGATAGCCCAAGATTCCATAGATGCAGAACTGAATCCTCATGTCTTTTATAACAGTCAAAACTGCAAGGCAGCATTTACTACTACAACCACAGATGGAGGAGAAGGTGCCGTGTAGGCTGGTGTTTCTTCTCTGATCTGCTTTCAGGCAAGACCCGGTTTGGTTCAGACATTTAATGCCATTAAGTTGACAGATGAGCTTTCCTGGTAATAAAAATGTTGGTTGACTATTTGTTTATAATGGCCATATCTGCTTTAATCTTCATTCATGTTTTCTAACTGGAATTTCCTCTTGCCTTGGTATGCCTTTCTTCTTGAAATTCTTCATCTGGTTGGTGACATAGGCATGTTTCTATGAAATTTCAAAAATGGTCTTTGGCAAAAGCAATCTTCCTTTTCTATTGTACTAGTGATTCAATCTTTCTCTTTAAGTCTCCCTACTAGCTCCCTGCTGCTTTCTAAATCAAGCTGTGCTGTTCCTGATTTATCAGCCTTTCTATCATGGGGTTTAAATTTGCTATTACAGATTTTTTTAAACTAATGTCAAAAGTCACCTTCACTCCAAGAGTGGGGGGCCAGCGATAGGTATAAAGCAGCATCTATACTTAATGGTACTGGCATGGATAGGTGTATGGAATAGCTAGGGGAAGTTGCCTATAGCTTTTTGTTTTGTTTTGTTTTTGCATCCAGTTTTCAAGTGACTAACGATGTCTATAGGCTTTCTATATATCATTTTATTCTGATTGTGCTAGTACTAACAAGTCTTATTTGTCCACATAGTCAGGGGATATGGTTTAAATAAATAAAACTAGCCAATATAACTGTTTGCTATATTTTTCACAAGATTAGAAATTATAATGATAATGAGAAGATTACACAGAATCCTTCCAGTATATTAAGAAAGGTTTTAGCAATGTATTTGTGTATAAGATAATCCAAAATAACATGTGTATAATAAAATGTTATTTAGAAAAATGTATTCAATTCTTTATTCCTCTGTAGTAGTAATTTGACCTTATACTAGGTGGAGTGTATGTCTCTAGTTTATGAGTTGGAGGTTAGCTAATCCATTACTTCAATCAATGAGGTTTTACTGAGCATGATGCAAATGAAGGCTTGAAATGCACGTGCACAGTTGAGATTCCTTTCTTGAGCTCCTGCCTTTCATTCAAAGAACATTATTTGGACAGCTGCTAGTCCAAGGGCCATGAGAGGCATGTAAACAGACCTGGTCCCAACCACAGCTCAGAGCCAAGTCTAACCAATCCTAGTGAACAACAGGCTGGTGAGTGAGAAATAAATGCTACTTCCCTCAAATTTTGTGGTTAGCCATTATACAGCAAAGTGATTGATATATGTGTATAAATTTGTGGGTAAAATTTAATCAGATACATCCTGATCAGAGATTTGTGGGTTAAGGAAAAATCCTCAAACTTCTCTATAGTATATTCTGGATAGACCATTTTCAGTTTAGGCACTTACACATTGACACACACATACACAGTGAAGATTCGTACTCTTTGTATGATCCAACACAATGGAGATCTTGAACCATCAAGAAATGAACATACTCAGCATGTTGTGTTTATTAAAAATAATTTCAGACACTCATATAGTGACTAGAATAAATGTTATTTAGTTTAAAACTAACACATCCAGTTACAAAATAATCTTAAAAATAGCAAATACCTTATCTGCAGTTTTCAAATAGTACAAAGAGAAATACATACATTACAGTAACAGTTTAAATTTTTTAAATTCATTTTCTTTATTCATTGTAACTACTTCCACATTTTCTTTTTCATTCATCTCATTCTAAATTGTCCCTATAATCTTCAAATGTTATTCTGTTGAAAGATTTCCATAGCCATAGCCTGTGACCTCCCAGTTTTTCTCTGTTTCTAGCTTTCTTTCTGATTCTGCATAACAAACTCCAAGAGAATGGGTTGAATTCAGTTGACAGGAGACTGAAGGCTTCAAGCCGGAATCTTCTTTAGTGTCCAGGTTAGGATACAGGCTGAGAACACTCATAACTTAATAACTGTTGACATATCACTTGTGGAGACTAAATTGGCTCTGTGTTAGGAAGATGACAGATGTTTGGTGTGGAATGCAGACATAAATAAAAAACTTTCTGCTTTGAGATCATACCAGTGCTAGAGAATTTCATCATTCCAAATGAGTATTAAAAAGATGTGAGGAATTAAACTTGAAAATGGAAAAAATTTTTAAAATCCTAATTGGGTTCTTGCATAAATATCAAACATAAAAGAATCAATAAAAATGTTAGATAATAGAAAAATCCCAGTATATACCATAGATAAGAAAATGGAATAATAGGATAAAATAGAGTCCAGATAGACTATTAAAAATGTATATACACATAAATATATATTACACTTGTCATAGTAAATATGGTGATTTCCAAATTACATAGTCTCTAGGAGGGTGGCATTTTGGGCTACAAAAATGTCACTTTACTTCTCTTAAAATTTAACTTGACTCAGATTTTCATTTCTACTGATGGTGAAAAACTTAAAACAGTTCAATTTTTTAAAAAATTTAGTTCGTATTAAACATAGTCCCTTAGGGTTCTTTCTCTCTCATTTTCCTTCTTCCTTTGTCTAGGGTGGAAATGGACTTATGAACCATCCTGGGGTTAAAGGTAGAGTGTTAATCTTTTCTCTGCTCCGGTGACTCCTGAAGTGGATTTATATCTTCTGTTGAAGCCTTAAGGACCACATCTTCTCTCTGTCAATGCCAGGCTTCTTTGG
Organism: Tarsius wallacei; assembly: GCA_963574415.1. Taxonomy (NCBI): domain Eukaryota; kingdom Metazoa; phylum Chordata; class Mammalia; order Primates; family Tarsiidae; genus Tarsius; species Tarsius wallacei. The sequence continues at coordinate 25,418 of CAUYQG010154567.1, forward strand.
GCCATTAGCTCTTTAAGCTACTTCTGCACTTCTGTTAGGGAGTGATGAAATTTTTCTGAGACTCATTTATGCAACGCTGAGAGGTATGGACTTTGAGGAGCCTGCCCTCAGGCCTCTATATAGGCACTTCCCTCACCTACTGTTCCAACAAGGGTTGTGGACTGTCCTCAGATCCTGGAAATCAGCAGTAGTTTCTAGAAGCCACCTGAAGTTCTTTTCCATGTGGTCTTCTTCAGCATGTCCACTTATTTCATTAAGCCCTCAAAGAGAACTTCTACTAAGATAGTGTCTAATGTAACATAATGCAATCACAAGAGTGACACATTTCATTATCTTTGCCATAATGTAATCTAATAATAGGAGTAATATCTTGCTAACTTGTCATATTATTATTTTTTAATTTAACTTTAAATGCGTGGGGTACAATTCAGGGTTAGACATACAAATGTTCATTATGCAGGTACCCTTGATGAGGTGTGCCCCATCTCCCCCGGCAGTTTCCCACTACTGCCAATCCCTTCCTTATAGTATTATGATAGTTGTTCAAGGTCTGCTTATGAGTGAGAATGTGTGATATTTGGTTCTTTGTTTGTGATAGATCACTCAGTATTATAGCCTCTAAGTTCATCCAAGTTGCTATGAAGTTCATAATTTTGTCCTTGTTTATGGTTGCATAATATTCCATTGCGTAACTTGCCATATTCTATTGGTTAGAATCAAGAAACAGGCCCTGCCTTTTCTCAAGGGGACAGATTATTCAAGGACATGGATACAAGGAGGTAGAGATTATGGGAGCCACCTTAACATCTGTTAGCTGCAAACTTCAGAACTGGGTAGAGAGCTGGGCACTATCTGATGCCTGCTGCAGAAAATTTGTAGTCACACCCTTTCTAATTTTCTCTTCTTGTTAGCTGGTAACACTTTTATTCCTTCAGTTAACTCTCCTGTATGCTTTTTTTTCAATCCATCTATGGAGAAAATGTACAGCCTTTCCAAGGGTTGGGCTCCATATCTTTCAAGGTTTTTAGGATTCCAAAACAAAATCAAATACAAAAACGTTCTTTCTTAAGTCTGGCTCTTGAAAATATGCTCTTCAAGAGTGATCACTTCTGCTGTAATTTAAAAAAAATCTACTTGATCTGAAAAGCCAAGAGTATGATTCTATCCTCTCTGTTCTCCCTTAAATTTAGTAATAAATTGTATTCTCTCTGTCTAGTTTGAATGGTGGAATGGTTGTATAACTAAAAGCAAATTAATTATCAAGAGGGAAAAATATATCAAGTGATGTATAAAAATATAATTCTTATCTATAGGAATAAAAACAGTGAAGAATGCTATTAACATTTAATGACTACTTCTTGGAAGCAGCAGTGAGAAAACTCACTTTTTAACCTAATATACTTTAGTCAGTTTAAGTAGCTACATATAATCACATAAGAACACAAAAAATATATAGATAAGAGTACTGAAGTTTATGTTATTGATGTTTTGAAGAAATAGAAATATTCCTATGTTGATAATAAAATAAAGATATCAACACATGTGGAGGGCCCCACAACTACTAATCCTTTATGATAAAATGATCCAGTTCATGGTAATTATCACCCAAAACCAAAGCAAAACAAAAAGAAGAAATAAGAAAAGGAAGAGAGAAAAACTAAAAAGCATACATACAAAGATATTTATAGTAGCACAATTTAAATGTTGTAGAAAGCAGAAAGCAATACAAATATTTAGCAATAGAGAAATAATTATTTATGACAGTTTTATTTCTAGTTTTTATCATGAAACTAGGATGAAATTCATAGTTAAAATAATGAATATAAAAATTTTAGCTTTTGGTAAATCACTTTTGAAAAAATTAAGTATGGATTGTGTACACTGTGATTACTATTCTGTACGTAAAATTTAATTTACACATTGATAGAAATTGTAGGTCAGAAAAATACTAATATAAAATAATGGCTATAATTTCTTTTAGATTAGTAGTACTGCTTTTGCACATTTAAAGTGAAACAGTGATATACAAATTAAAGTGTAGCTAGACTAGTAAGTAGTTACTCAGCTACCTCTCATAATTAAAACATATGTAGGGACCAGAAAATAAGAAAATACATATCCAAGGAGCCAAAATAGACATTAGAATGCTGATACTCTGAAGTTCACACATTTTATTTATAGAAGAACACTCCTAACTTTCACTCAGAGTGTTCTAACAAACTTGATTCCTTTACCTTACAGACAATCAATCAAAAGGGAGGGAACAAACCTCAGACATTCAACAATAATTGTATCCATTCAACCAATGTCTTATACTATATAAATTGCATTCTTCTGTATTATTTCATTTGCTTCATACAGAAACTTTGGCTTTTTTTTTTTTATTGTGTCCATCTCACAAAAGAGAACATGTGGTTAAATATCTTTGTCCGAGATCATGCAATTTAAACTCAGGCGTTCTAAATCCTAATTCCTTAATCTTTTTAGCTTTACTGTTTCTTCTACCTTACAAACAGAATAAACATCTTACTATATATTCACTTTGGGATTTAAATTATTTTTAAGGCCATGCATATGGTTATGCATTTGTCTAGAAGTTTTTTTTTCCTTTTAGAACATCCTTGCCACTCTGCATCTTCACAGTTCTCTTAGTTTCCATGATTCTTACTTTAATCATGGAATTAAAAAGTTGGCAAAACAGGGTTTTTCATATTAAAGTGCCAATTGTCATTCCAGAGCAGCTTAATAAATGGAAAATCCAGAATTTTACTTAGTGCAGCTTTATATCATGGATTTTAGAAAGAAGACAAAGCCCTACAAAAATGAACATCAAAAGCTTCCACATGAGAAAAGACTTCTGTGATCTATTTTAACCTGGGTCAAATGGTACTCCTTTGAAATGAGCTTGCGGCATCACATTATTTTTTCCCATACTGTCTTTTGGGTCCATGGGGTACCTGATGTTTTCTAAGATTAGTTTGACAAGATTAATTGGTATTTTCTTTTCTTTTTTGTCTTTTTTTTTTTTGAGTTGGAGTCTCACTCCGTTGTCCAGGCTGGAGTGCAGTGGCATGGTCACAGCCACCCCAGCTTTGACCTGCTGGGCTCAGGCAATCCTTCCGCCTCAGCCTTCCAAGTAGCTGGAACTACAGGTGCGCGCTACTATGCCCGGCTAGTTTTTTTTTTTTTTTT
>CAUYQG010154568.1:0-15605 GCA_963574415.1 Tarsius wallacei
TTGTTTTTGTATTTTTTTATTCCACTTCCCTGCCTTGCTGCCTTCAACTGATAAATCAGACACCTGTCTGGTAAAACTCTCAGGTCTATGTCGAGGCCACTGGTGGTCATCTGTCGAAGGTCACGGAGAAAGGCACTTTCAGGGGTTCCGGGTGAGGCGGCGCACAGGTCGGCATGGAGTGACAGTGGCAGCTTCGCTTCGCCGGCAAACCTTCCAGACCTCAGGCCCAGCCTCCACCCCGCCGTCTCCCAGGCCTCGCAGCCGGTTTCCGGCGCTCTCCCCCTCGGCGGGCCGGGAGAGCGCAGGGAGACCGGAAGCGCCGGCCGGACCTCAGCACCGCGGAGCCGGCGGCGGCGGCGCGCGCGCCCCGGTGCATTGTGGGGATTGTAGTCCGGCTTGAACCCGCCCGCGGCCCCAAGTCCCGCGACACCGCCTCTCTTCCAACCCCGGCCCCTCGACCTCTCTCCGGCCTCTGCCGGGTCTCGCGGGCCCGGGCGGGGCTCGCCGGCGCATCCGCGGATTCTCTCCGGGGGCGGAGGCGGAAACCGAGCCCGCTGGGAGGAGGCTCGGCGTGCTCGTGACGCCCGCCCTACGTGCTCGTGCGCTTCGCCACCGGCGCGCGCGAGCCCCGGGTCCCCGCGGCGGGCAGCAGCGGCGGCGTCGGTGGAGCGCGGAGGGGGCGGAGGGAGCCCGCGGCGGCGGCGGCGGCGGCGACAGCGACATGGCGGAGACCGTGGCGGACACCCGGCGGCTGATCACCAAGCCGCAAAACCTGAACGACGCCTACGGGCCGCCCAGCAACTTCCTCGAGATCGATGTGAGCAACCCGCAGACTGTGGGGGTCGGCCGGGGCCGCTTCACCACCTACGAGATCAGGGTCAAGGTGAGGCCGCCTCCCCCTCCTCCCCCGCGGAAGCCCCTTCCGCCGGCCCGAGAGCGGGTCCCCCCCGGGCCGCCACAGCCGGGAGGCCCCTGCAGGGGCAGTGGGGCGCGCCGTCCGCGGGCCGGGGTCGTGAGCCAGGGCCTCCCCTTCGAGCAGGGCTCACGTGGGGGCTGCGGAGCCGGCTCCGCGCAGGCCCTCGGAAAGGTGGTCGAAGGAGAGGGCGTGGGCCGAGCGCCGCCGGCCCCTCTGCCGCTGATTCTGGAATGACACTTGAGTTGGGAAGGGTAGATCTTTCGAGAACACCGCCCTTCCCGGGAAGGGAGTGGGATGTCGACGGAGGTAGGGGGCTCGCGCAGAGTGGGCGCCTTTCCCCGCGTTCATTTCCCAGCGGGTGGCTCCAGGCCCTTCCCGGGCCACCAAACCCATGCAGGTCTTGTGCTCCGCTGGACAGAACTTAAGGGGGGGGGGGTCCCCAAAGCCTGGCATATCGGGGATGGAGCTGGGCCTGGCGGTTGGGCGTGGGTGACCTTGGCCTTTGGGGCCATCGCCGCGCTCCAGGCTGAGAGGTGGCACCTGCCGCCGCCGTCCCAAAGGACACTTGGCTTGAGAGAAGCCCGTTCTGGACTGGTCTTGCTCTCTCCATTTCGAGATCTGCACTCCACTGAATGAAGGAAGTAGCCGGAGTAAAACACACACAATCTCATAACTGGTATTTGGTGGCAATGAGTAATTCAGATGATGTGAAAGACGCTAATTGAGAAATAGTGCTTCACTTTCACCGTGGAAATCAGGATTAAAGAACTTGCCGGTGTGTGGAAGCATCTTTAAAGATTAATTACATAAAACTAATCCAGCTGTTAAAGACGACAACAAATTATTAAAAATTAAGCGTAAGATAATTTTGGCTTTAGAGTAATCAACATTTACATAACAAGTTACCATTAACATTTGAGTGGAGTAATTTCTCCTCATGCACTGTTGTGTGTGTGGTGGAAAAAAGCATGCGACAGAAAATTACCATCCTAACCACTTTGAAGTGTACAGTTCAGTATTTACATGGTTATGAAACTTTCACATGGCTGTGAAACTTTAAGGACTTTTAAAAAATGATTCTTAATGTAGTTTGGCTACAGAAGAAGTTAATCACCAAGTTTTCAGACATAAAGCCCACAGGTTGGTGTTTCGAGCCACTCTGGTCTCCCCGTGGACGTGGACAATGTGAGCAGTGACTTTAGGGACCCTCCATACTCCAGGCTCCAGCACCCCTAGGGACATATAGGACTTCCTGTGAGCCTAGTAGAAAAGTGAGGGTTGTTTTTTTTCTTAAACTTTTGGAGTGATTTTGGATTGACTGTAGTATATAGCAGATGGCTCGCTAAGAAGAACTTCCTCTTTTGCCCTTATTCACCAGTGTAGTTTTTTTCCTTGTGCTAAAACAGAACTTGGTATTCCTGTTTCTAAACTTCCATGGCAAGTACTTCCTGTCACACAATTGAATTGGAATCTCCTGCCTCCACTTCCTCCACTTAATGACTTAATGTTTGTCTTGCTGAGGGCATTGTATTCAATAGACTCAAGTATAATAATTTCAACCTCTTTTTTATACATCTGATACCTTATTACCAAATAGTAGATGTGACACTTAAACATAAATTGTTTTTGGTATAATCATTTGCATGTTAAAGGAGATAATCCTTTTTAAGAGTGATTAATGAGTCAGAGAACGAACAAATTGTAAACCTACTTTGGTTTTTTTTTTTTGAGTTAGAGTCTCACTGTGTTTGCCTAGACTGGAGTACAGTGGCCCGAACGTGGATCACCGCAGCCTCCCGGGCTCAAGTGATCCTTCTGCCTTGGTCTCCTGCTACCATGCCCAGCTAATTTTTTTATTTATTGTAGAGACTAGGTCTTGCCAAGTTGTTCAGGCTGGTCTCGAACCCCTGGACTCAGGCAATCCTCTCGCCTCTGCCTCCCAAAGTGCTGGGATTACAGGCGTGAGTCACTGCACCCAACCTGGTTTGTATTTTTATATAAACCCAGCTCATTGGGTGTTAAGGACTGTTACAGTCATAAATGCAGGGGTTCTATAAGAAAACATAATTGAATTTTTAATGCTTATGAAATGCCTTTGGGTTTCTCTTAGTATGTAATCGGTTAACTTAAAACTCAGGATACCGAGTAGTAAGACATTAAGCCTTATTTAAGCAGCATATGATTTTTTTTAGAATAATTACAGTCCTGTATTAAGGTAGAATGGCCATAAGATGAATAGGTTGGTCATTCTGTAATTTTGTTTCTTATTTTCTAAACTGTTGCTCTCTTCATAGCCCCTGCTGCCTGCGTTTTGCTATTGACACGGGGAAAACCATTTTATGTTCCAGAATTTGGGCCCTTAAACTCGCTTATAGTTACTCTCTAATTCTGGTCTTGAGAAAAATGTTCAATTTTACAGGATCTGATTGAAATTACTCTAATTCATAGGGTAATTTTATCTGGATGGTGGCACTTTAGAATACAAGTTTCCCAATCTCCATTTATCTTTTGGTTTGAGAATAGTGTTTAAGACTATTAGGATCACTTGATTAGTATCTCTGGGCTTTTGAAAATAATTGGCACAGTGCTAATGTTTTTAAAAATTGTTCTAATGGGTAGGTACAGCAGAGAGCACCATAAATGATGAAAGGTTTGGGAAAGTTCAGGGTCTAGGATTATTTAGGCATATTAAAGAGAAGGCTGAGGGGGAAATTTAGTTACTGCTTATGAAGTTTGTGCTATAACTTTAATTTTCTGAAGATTTTAAATTAAGATCCACTAGTGTACCTAGAGACAATTATTCTGAACAGGAATAGAACTTAGGGTTTTTCCTGAGCTCTGAAATAGTCCTGGATCCACAGAATAGATTTATCATTTACTAACATGGTAAGGTACAGGATCAAAGCTCCTCTTCCTCTCTATGAAATAGTTATGTTAATAATAGTACCTACCTCTGAGGACTCACCGAGACAGGCACATAAATCCCCTTAGCGCAGTGACTGGCATATAATAGACACTCAAAAGGCAGCTCTTTGTAAAAACAGGTATTTTATTCTCTAAATTAAAGGTCAGAGTCAACTACATCTTCTGTGTGTTAATACACAGTTGAGTTACTAAAAGTGTTGGGTTTCCTTATCAAGAAACCTACTTACCATGGAGATATAACTTTCCTGAGCAAGTATGGTATGAAAGGAAGCCATCTTATTCAGTACTTGACCAATAGCCTTTTTTTTTTTTTTTTGGAGTCAGAGTCTCACTGTTGCCCAGACTGGACCTGTTGGGCTCAGGTGATCCTTCCACCTCAGCCTTCCAAGTAGCTGGAACTACAGACGCATACCACCATGCCTGGCTAATTTTTTGATTTATTGTAGAGATGAGGTCTTGCCAAGTTGTCCTGGCTAGTGCCTGTAATCCCAGCACTTTGGGAGGCAGAGGCGAGAGGATTGCCTGAGACCACAGGTTTGAGACCACCCTGGGCAACTTGGTGAGACCTTGTCTCTACCAGAAATAAAAAAAATTAGCTGAGCATGGTGACACAAGTCTGTAGTTCCAGCTACTTGTAAGGCTAAGACAGAAGGACCACCTGAGCCCAGCAGGTCGAGGCTGCGATAGCCATGAGCATGCCACTGCACTCCAGCCTGGGCGACAGAATGAGACTCCAACTAAAAAAAAAACCCCAAAAACCAGTATATTAAAACCTTTATTATCTACAGCCTAGCAGTGGGGCATCCTCAAGTGTCCGAACCCTTTGAAGGAATGTTGGCACCCTTGAGACCTGGGGTCTGCCCTCACTAATTCACAGAAGGTAAGATGCACCCAGGAAGAATGGGCAGCTGAAAAGAGCTATTAAATTCTGTGCTATGATAAAGTCATTTGGAGAAAAAATGTGTTACCAGTTGGCTAACAGTGCTTATAGAAGGTGAGCCTTTTCCTGTATATGTTACAACTGAAAATGAAGGCATCTGTCACTTGAGTATCTATTATGTGCAAGGCATTGGGCTATAGATAGAAAATTTGACTTTGGAGGTAACTAAGCAGAGGAGTTCAATTTCCTGTTTTGTAGGTGTAGAAGCTGAGGACCCTCTTGATCCTCGCCTCCCCTCTGCCCTTTCCTGGTTTTATGCTCCAGGCCTGGACTGCTTGTATCTCCCAGTTAAGCTGAATCCAGGTCTTTGCACACACTTCCTCCTCTGGTAAAACAGCCTTCCTCCATCAGCCTCCTCTGGTCACCATACTTATCCTGCAGGCCTCAGCCTTAATGTCCCCTTTTTTTAGAGATTTTGCTGATTCCTTGACTCTAGGCTGGATTTCCTTCCTGTGTGCCCTGAAAGCCGTATTAGAATTGAATTGGTTTGCTTGTCTGTGACTTCCTGTATCTCCCATTGTAAATGTCTTAGCAGACAGTTACTTATAATCACCCTTACTCAACACCCAACACAGCTTGGCACATAATGGACACTTACCAATAAATGAAGTCGGTAAGTGGCTCACACCTTTAATTCCAGCACTTTGGGAAGCAGAGGCAAGAGGATTGCCTGAGCCCAGGAGTTCGAGACCAGCCTGGACAACTTGGCGAGACCTCGTTTCTACAATAAAAAAAAAAAATAGCTGGGTGTGGTGGCGCACGCCTGTGGTTCCTGCTACTTGGAAGGCTGAGGCAGAAGTATTGCTTGAGTCCAGCAGGTCTAGGCTGCAGTAGCTGTGATCATGCCACTACACTGCAGCCTGGGCGACAGTGAATCTCTGACTCAAAAAATAAAGTTTAGAGACGTTAACTTGTCCGAGGTCACAACTGTTAAATGGCAAAATTGGGATTGGAATCTAGATTTTCTGAACTTCAGAACTTATACTTTTTCTTCAGCCCTCATTGAACTGAGTTCAGATCACCTGGGGAGCTTTGGAAACCATTGAGATTCTCCTTTAATCGGGGTGATGTGAGGTTTGGGCAGTGATAGTTTAAAAAGCACCCAGTAGGAACACTTTACTGATACTCAAGCAAGGATTTCTCCTGCCGGGCACCATGATCTCGGTCTCCCTGAGAAATGATAGGTGGTAGAGAAGTAGGAGAAAAATACACAGAGGCACAATGGTTGGTAGCTTTGATGGTTTTTTTTTTAAAGCAAACTCTAAAATAGTAAACCAAAATGAATAGCAGCTCCTGACAGCAGAAGGAAAATAGGGACATTTGTCAAAGGTAGAAAATTTTTTGGAAGGGAGGCAATTTAAGTATTAGCTGAAATGGCTGGGCTTGGTGTCTCACACCTGCCAGAATCCCAGCACTTTGGGAGACAGAGGTGGGTGGATTGCTTGAGCCCAGGAGATCAAGACCAGTTTGGACAACATGGCAAGACCTCATCTCTACAGAAAGAAAATCATAAAATTAGCCCTGTGTGGTGGCATGGGCCTAGTAATCCCAGCTACTTGGGATGCTGAGGTGGACGTTCAGGAGGTAGAGGCTGCTGTGAGCTATGATCGTCGTGATCATGCCACTGTGCTCCAGCCTGGGCTATAAGAGTGAGACCCCGACTCAAGAAATAAATAAATGTTAGCAGAAAGCATACCAGCCTCTACAGCTTAGCTTTTTGAGAGGAAGGGGAAGCACTGACTGTATTCAGCCAAGCCAGATATTTTTGCTCCTGTCTTGCAAAGTCTATATCTGTATCCCTGAATAATAATCATGAAAGTAAGTCAGAAGTCAAAAAAAGAAAAAATGTGTATTCATCTTGGAAATAACCTTTTTTTTTTAAAGAGAATCTTGCTCTGTCACCTAGGCTGAAGTGCAGTGGTACAATTTTAGCTTACTGTAAACTAATACTCCTGGGCTCAAGCTATCCTGCCTCTGCCTCTTCAGTACTGTGACTACAGGTGTTTGCCACCACATCTGGCTAATTTTTAAATGTTTTGTAGACATGGGTGTCTCACTGTGTTCCCAGGCTGGTCTTGAACTTCTGACCTCAAGCAGTCCTCCTGCCTTGGCCTCCCAAAGCATTGGGAGCCATTGCTTCAGACCTGAACTTTTTGGGGGAGGGGGATGGGGTTTCATTTTATAAACATTACCACTCTACACCTTTAAAAGGGAAAGTCTAAAATGCTTAACTTTTAGTTATCCCGATGACCCTATGTAATAGAGGTTTTTCTCTGCTGCTTACCTTCATAATCATGCTTACCTCCTCTGTCTCTTGAAAAAGTACTATGCCAGGTGCCATGGTTCATGCTTGTAATCCCAGCACTTTAGGAGACTGAGGCAGGAGAACTGCTTGTGTCCTGGAGTTCATGACCAGCTTGGGCAACGTGAGGAGACCTTACTGTTACAAAAACATAAAAAAATTAGTTGGGCATGGTGATAAGCACCTGTAGTCCCAGCTACTCAGAAGACTGAAGCGGAGGGATCATCTGAGCCCAGAGGTCAAGGCTGCAGTGACTAGCTGTGATCATGCTACTGCACTCCAGCCTGGGCAGCAGAGAGACTCCATTACAGAAAGAAAAAAGTACTAGACCATTATTATTAGATGTTATTATTTGATGTTTGTACTATATTATACTGCTTGCATGTATGTAGAGTCAGCAAATTTTGGAACATTAGATAAGAAAGATGGTATCCAAGGTAGTCCTTCTGCCTCAGCCTCCTGAGTAGCTGGGAATACAGGCATGTGCCATCACACCTAGCTACTTTTTAAATTTTTTGTAGCAATTAGGTCTCCTATGTGACTCAGGCTGGTCTCAAACTGCTGGGCTCAAGCAATTCTCTCATCTCAGTCTCTTAGAGTGCTGGGTTTACAGGTATGAACCACCCAGCCTTGTTTTGTGTTCTTTCATGTTAACCCCCTATATAATATGGCAGTATACCATTATAGAGATTTGCTTGTTTTTTTTTTTGAGTTGAAATCTACTCTGTCGCCCAGGTTGGAGTGCAGCGGCACACTCCCAGCCACCGCAGCCTTGACCTGCTAGCCTCAGGTAATCCTTCTGCCTCAGCCTTCCAAGTAGCTGGAATTACAGGCACGCACCATCATACCTGGCTAATTTTTTAAAAGTTTATTGTAGAGATGAGGTCTTGCCAAATTGCCCGGATTGATCTTGAACCCGTGGGCTCAGGCAGTCCTTTCACCTTGGCCTCCCAAAGTGCTGGGATTTTAGGTGTGAGCCACTGTGCCTGGCCTGAAATAATTTTAAATATTTAAATATCTGGATTGTAGAAAGGGGTTATGTTGAAACTGGTATCAATTCTCTAAATTGTACAATAGTAAATTGACGATTTTTATCTTAGTTTAGAAAGGCAGATGATATTGATATACTTACATTGGAATAAATTGTAATTTTAGAGCTATTTGCTCAGACATCAGAATATGATTTGTATCTGAAATCTGTTTGTTCAGTTATCTTCCCTCAAGACATCTAATCAATTTCTTTTCTATCTGAATTTCTTTTTAGATTTGTTAACTAAAATTTGAGTAGCTCCAGCGAACCATTTGCTTCATTGAGCACTTGGGAATGCTAAGCGTAATAAAACGTGGTTGCCACAGTTAGCTCACACCAACCTGAAATAGGACTAGAGGATTCCTCTGATCAGTTTCCCTAAACCTGTCCAATAAATAAGTATTTATGAACTATCTGCTAAATGCCAGGCTGTGCTAGATACTTGGCTAGAGTCATAAGGCATGTTTAACCTATAGAAGCTTACAGGCTGGAGACGGGAGAACAGTGGAGTCTGTTCAGTTTGGCAGCACTTGGCAACAATGTGCGTCATGTCTAGTGGGAACTCTTTTCTGTCCTGAGGGCCCAGGAATGCATGAGGGCTGAGATGGGCTAGCAGTATTCTAGGCAGAAGGAACACCTGTCTTTTTTGTCATTCACTGCCAACATCTGATGTTGTTAGTGACCTGCCAAGGTTATAAAATAATAATACTGGGTTCTGATCAGTTTATGCTGTGGGACCCCTTGTTTACTGTCTGACAAAAACAGTTTTCTCTACCTCTTTTTTTCACCTTTTTTTTTTTTTTTTTTTTTTTTTTGAGTTAGAATCTTACTCTGTTGCTCAGGCTGGAATGCAGTGGCATGCTTATGGCCACCACGGCCTCAACCTGCTGGGTTTGAGTGATCCTTCCATCTCTGCTTTCCAAGTGGCTGGGACTACAGGCTTGCGGCACCACACCCAGCTAATTTTTTTATTTATTGTAGAGACGAGGTCTCACCAAATTGCCAGTCTGACCTCGAACCCCTGGGCTCAGGCAATCTTCTCACCTCCACCTGCCAAAGTGCTGGGATTACAGGCGTGAGCCAGGGAGCTGAGCCCATTTGTTTTGTTTTAAGTAACTGTTAAGCATCTGCAGGGTTCAGACAGCATGGTAGCTGCTTTTACCCTGTGTTTTCTCTGATATTGTTTATCTTACTGCCTCTTCTTAGAAAGTGAAATTAATCTTATTTCCAGTTAAAACAGATCATAGAAATAGACCACTTAATAATTCTTAGTTAATCATTTCCAGTTTCAACCTAACCATGGTTTATGATGTAGCTGAGAAAGTCTGCCTGCTCTTCCATACTTAGCCCTGATGATGATCCCTTATTCCTATTGCCAAAAGCGAATCCAGCATGGTGGTGTGGGCTTGTAGTCCCAGCTACTCAGGAGGCAGAGGCTATAGGATTGCTTGAGGTCAGGAATTCAAGGCTGCAGTGAGATGTGATAGCACCACTGCACTCAAGCCTGGATGACAGAGTGAGACCCCTGTCTCGTAAGAAGGAGAGCGAGAGGGAGGGAGGGAGATCTAATGCAAATAGATGCACGTAGTCCAAATACAGTGTACATGTGTACACTATCCAGTATTAGTTAGCAATGTGTGTCAAACCACCCCAGAACTTCGTGGCTTACGACAGGGGTTTATTTCCCACCCCTCAGCCACTCTGGGTTGACTGGGCAGTTCCTCTGCTGGTTTTTGCCTTTGCTCACTCGTGTGGCTGTTTTCAGTTAGGAAGTTGGCATGTCTGGCATTTGATGCTGGCTGTCCCTGGGTTGCCTAATTCTCTTCTGCATAGCCTCTTGCTCTCCAGTGTTCTGGCTTCTCTATATGGTAGGCGCAGAATAGCAGTTTAAGAGAATGAAGGTGGAAGCGATGAGACCTGGAGTTATAGGCTCTGAAATGTGCTTCTCGCTTCTACCACACTTTGTTGGCAAAGCAAGTCAGAAGAACAGTCTGGAGTCTCAATGTGTGGGGAAATAGACTCTTCCACCTTTTGATGGAAGTAGCTTCCAAGAACTTGTGGCAACATTTATCTGCCACCAAGTACTCACTCTCCAAATGTTATAGTTAGGCAGCACCTGTGATCATGGTAGGGAAAAGAATGACTCCCCAAAACTGTCCATGTTCTGACACCTGGAACCTGTGGATATGTTACCTTACTGGCAAAAGTGACTTTGCAGATGTGACTCAGTGAAGGATCTTGAGATGGGGAGATGGTCCTGAAGTATGCACTTGGGACCAACGCTGTCACAAGGGTCCTTACATGTGAAGTAGGGAGGCAGAAAGTCAGAGAAGGCACAGCAGTTTGGGAGGGGCACACCTCAGTCAACGAGGGTACCCGTATATTGAACGTTTGTATACCTAATCCTGAATTGTACCCCACATCTTTAAAATTAAAATTTTTTTTAAAAAAGTGACAACAATGGAATAGAGGCTGCAGGGATAGAATTACTCACTTTGAAGATGGTGGAAGGGACCACAAGCCAAGGAATACAGGCAGTCTCTAGAAACCAGAACAGGCAAGGAAACAGATTCTCTCCTAGATCCTTCAGAGGAGCTCAGCTCTGCTATTGCCTTGATTTAACCAAATTAGACTTATTTTGGACTTCTGACCGCCAAAAACTTTTTTTTTTCCTTTTCTTTTTAAGAAAAACTCCTGACCTTAAGCTGTGCTCCTGCCTCAGCATACCAAAGTGCTGGGATTACAGGTGTGAGCCACCATACCTGGCCTCAAAACTTTTCATTTGTGTGGTTTTAAGCTACTCAGTGTGTGGTAATATGTTACAGCAGCAGTAGAAAACTAATAGCAATGGCCATGCCCCTGTCCTAAAGATCATTTCCAACAGAAAATGATACTAAGACAATGAGAGTCAGTGGGGACTGACTAGGTCTGGGCCTGACGCTGAGCTTTTCTTCTTCTCAATCAGAATCTAGCACCACCAGTTCTCATCTGTCTTCTAGTTCACCAAGATGCTTTGCCAAAGATGTTATAAATTTTTGTTCTCATGGGAAAAAGTTGAGTAGCCATCTTAACAGGCAGTAGAGGCATTGGTTTTTCCAAATTAAACAGAAAATTATTATTACTATTACTATTATTATTATTATTTAAGTCGGAGTCTCTGTCACCTAGGCTGGAGTACAGTGACATGCTCAAGGCCACTGTAGCCTCGACCTGCTGGACTCAGGTGATCCTTCTGCCTCAGCCTTCCAAGTAGCTAGAACCACAGACACACACCACCACACCCAGCTCCTTTTTTTTTTGTTTTGTTTTTTTTTTTTTTTTGATTTATTGTAGAGACAAGGTCTTGCCATGTTGCCCGGGCTGGTCTTGAACCCCTGAGTTCAGGCCATCCTCTTGCCTCAGCCTCCCAAAGTGCTGAGATTACAGGCGTGAGCCACTATGCCTGACTTAAAGAGAAAATTATTAAAAGATGAAGTCACTTTAGTTATCCATGTCAGTGTTGTAATAATGGTGAGTGTGATCATTTCTCTTTTTTTTAAAGGCTGCGTGTAAGAGAAAAACCACATCATCTTTGATACAGTTGTTTATCCTTGCTCTTATGATCTGGTGCCCTTGTATAAGAGAGAGACGGCTAACTTCTAAGACTTGACAAATGTAAGGTTACTAATGCCAGGTGATGGATATCTTAGGTTATTGGCTCTTGATTAAAATTTAACTTAGAAAAGATTTCATTCTTAATTGCAAGCCCTTTGAACCACCATGATTTCAAGCAAAGTCATAAGAAACTATAGTTATTTTTTCATTCACTACACCCATGAGGAGAGGAGTACTTTGACATTTGCAACTTGTTATCCTGAGTCTCAAAGTCTAAAATATATTTAAGTATTTCAGGCAATAAATATAAAACTATATATTTTTTTTTCATGGCACATGATTTTTGTTTGCTTTTTTTTCTATTTTGAGAAGTCTGCACCATAACTTCAAGCAGTCATTTAAAATGAACAAGAATAATGTTTTTGTTTTTGTTTTTTTAATAGAGTCTCACTTTGTTGCCCAGGCTGGAGTGCAGTGGCACACTCACGGCTACCACAGCCATGATCTGCTGGGCTCAGGCGATCCTTCTGCTTCAGCCTTCCAAGTAGCTGGAACCACAGGCATGTGCCACCATGCCCAGCTGATTTTTTGATTTATTGTAGAGACACGGTCTCACTATGTTGCTCAGGCAGGTCTTGAACCCCTGAGCTCAGATAATCCTCTCGCCCCCACCTCCCAAAGTGCTGCGATTACAGGTGTGATCCACCATGCCCAGTGAAATTTATTTTCTTGATAGGAACATTTTATTACTTTAGAGAGTATGTGCTCTTTTCATAAAGTCAGGTAAACTGGACACAGCCATACTTTACTTAGACTGGAGCTTAACTAGCAGTGGGCTGGGTGAGAATAAAGGATGCCTGTCAGAGGGCTTAGCGCCTTACTTCTTGCTCTCCAGTCCTGTCCAGGTTGGCATTCAAGATGGAAATGACTGGTCCCAGACAAATTTGGCTATATCTGCTTTCTTGTCTGTTGAGAACCCCCGCCCTCCTGAGGTTTAGCTAAGAGACCCTGCAGTGATGTCTTGTTCTGCAACTGGTTGGTACCTCGTATAGGTCACTTTTGTCCTTTAATACATGCATTGCTATATTCTTCTCAGAAACACCTTAAATTGGTGAGGAGGCGGGGTGGGCCGTCCTGAACAAGCTGCAACGCAGAATCAACTTCAGTTGTAGTGTCATTGAAGTGCCAGGGACTTTCGTTTTTATAACTTCCTAATTTAAATTCATGATTGCTGAACAAGTAAACAAATATAAAGATTGAAATGTTGCAAAATTTTGGTGAGTTTTTATGACTTGTGGTTCTGATTAGTGTTTTTACTAGATTCACCTGACTTTATTTTTTTTATTTTTGAGTCAGGGTTTCACTTTGTTGCCCAGGCTGGCTGGGTATACAGTGGCGTGATCACAACTTACCACAGCCTCAAACTCATGGACTCAAATGATCCTCCTGCCCCAGCCTCCCAAGTTTCTGGGATTATAGGCATGCACCACCATGTTGGATAATTTTTGTATTTTTTGTAGAGACAAGGTCTCGTTATATAGCCCAGGCTGGTCTTGAACTCCTGGGCTCAAGCAATCCTCCTGCCTCGGCCTCCTAAAGTGCTGGGATTACAGGCGTTAGCCACTGTGTCCAGTTTACCTGGCTTTATTAAAAGAGCACAGTTTCTTATTAGTATCATGTGGTTTCAGAGATATCTCAGCAGTTTTTTTTATCAGTATTGCTAGGAATTCTTATTCTATGCCAGTATCTGCAGAGAAATTTTGTTCTTTTAATTCAGTTGTCATTGTTTATTACTCTTAACTCCCACATTCGCCCTGACGTTACATTTTGCTTCTCTCATTCTGCGTCAGTCCTTGTATAGGGCATACTTCTACTCACCAACAGAGGACATGATTTATATCTCATTTTCTTGTCAGGTTTGATCTAAGCACCTGGGCCATCTTTCCCTATCCTGTGGTGGTAGGTAGCCCTTAGTATTTGGGGTGGAGGGGCAGAGGGAGGCTGTGTCTGTGGAACAAAACTTGTATTGAGTACAGTACCTGTGCACCAGGGACTGTTCTTTGGGAACCCATACTACTGTTTTTGTTCTTGAGAACAGTGTTTAACACAGTCTTTAAACATACTCAAAGTATGGACATAAATCCCAGTTTTGCTAACTGAATGCCCGTGGTGATTTTCTTAAGCCCTCGAAACCTGTTGCCCATCCTGAAGATGAGAATGGCAGTGCCTTCCTCAGAGTTACATAGGAATGGAGTGATGCATGTTATGAACTTTAAGTGCCGCTTAATTTTATTCATTATTAGTTGCTGTTATCATCATGATCATCGTTGTCATTATCTGAGGGTGCCTCCAGTTTTTTCACACTATCAAAAGAGGGTGTGGTGGCTCACGCCTGTCATCCCAACACTTTGGGAGGCCGAGGCGAGAGGACTGCCTGAGCCCATGGGTTTGAGACTAACCTGGGCAACTTGGCGAGACCTCATCTCTACAATAAATGAAAAACTTAGCTGGGTGTGGTGGTGTATGCCTGTGGTTCTAGTAACTTGGAAGGCTGAGGTGAAAGGATTGCCTGAGCCCAGCAGGTAGAGGCTGCAGTGGCCGTGAGCGTGCCATTGCACTCCAGCCTGGGTGACAGAGTGAGACTCTGACTCAAAAAAAAAAAAGGACGGAGGTACTGATTTTAGTAAATGATTAGTTTTCTGACATAAGGAGCCAGACATATATTTTTCCCCAAAGTCTCTGATTTCTCATTAGGGTGTACTTAAGGCAAGGTCAGGGCTCTTAGAAATCCCATACTTATATTCTCATGGAATGTATTCCTTTAAATGTGGGTATTCTGGGGACTGATGTAGTGATAGTTGCATAACAATATGAATGTGCTTAAGGCCACACAACTCTGTACATTTAAAAATGGTTAAAATGGTAAGTTTTATGTGTATTTTACCACAGTAATAAAAAACGTGAAAACAGAAATGGGGGGTAGGGGCAGTCATTGTTTAGTTTCTATAATCTAGTCAAACTCCCAAAGCAGGGGGAAAGTAGTTCCTTACGACCTTTTGCAAAGTCTCTCAGTCCTTACTCTTTTATTCTATCTTAAAGTCTATTTTATCTGATTTTTCTTTTTTTTTTTGAGTTGCTGAAGTGCATTGGGCTCGGGGATCCTTCTGCCTCAGCCTTCCAAGTAGCTGGAACTACAGGTAGGCACCACCACATCTGGCTAATTTTTTGATTTATTGTAGAGATGAGGTCTTGCCAGGTTGCCAGGCTGGTCTTGAACCTGTGAGCTCAGGCAGTCCTCTCACCTTAGCCTCCCGAAGTGCTGGGATTATAGGCATGAGCTACCACCTCTGGCTGTTTTTGAGTTGGGGTCTCACTTTGTCACCCAGGCTTGATTGCAGTGACATCATCACAACTCACTGCAGCCTCTACCTCCTGGGCTCAGGCGATCCTTCTTCCTCAGCCTCCCAAATAGCTGGGACGGTAGGCATGTGCCAGCACACCCAGGTAATTATTTTATTTTTTATAGACAAGATCTCGCTATGTTGTCAGACTGGTCTCTTACTTCTGGCTTCAAGCAGTCCTCCTGCCTCAGCCTCCCAAAGTACTGTGATTACAGGTGTGAGCCACCGCTCCTGGCTTATCTGATATTAATATAACCACTCCAGCTTTCTTTTCCTTTTGCTTTTAATTTTTAATTTTTTTAATTTTTTTTTTTAATTTTTTATTTTTTGAGTTGGAGTCTCACTCTGTCACCTCGACCTGCTGGGCTCCAGCGATCCTTCCGCCTCAGCCTTCCAAGTAGCTGGAACTACAGGCGCGTGCTACCACGCCAGGTTAATTTTTGATTTATTGTAGAGATGAGGTTTGGCCAAGTTGCCCAGGCAGGTCTCGAGCCTGC